>CP139508.1:64555489-64763228 GCA_021014915.2 Artemisia tridentata subsp. tridentata | reverse complement strand
TGATAGTAAATGTAACAACCGTGATTTTTAGCAGGTTAGTTTGACCTATAGTCTCAACTCATTTAACTTTTGCTTGGTGTGTATTACTTGCTTAATTGTGATATGCGTATTATATGTGGTATATGAGTGGTATAAGTGCGTGTGTGGACCACTAAATCCCTTGGTGTGAGATTTTGTCATGTTGAGTAGTGTCGGATTTCGGGATAAGTTCATTTTGATCGCCTTTGTGGTGTGGAAATGACTTGTGTATTTTGTTGGGGTTTTGTGGTTTTGTGTAACGATTCTTCGTTCAAGTGTTTTGAGCATAAGTAAGTTACGTGGAGTTGGTTATTGTGAATATTAAGTATGAAAAATCTATTTTTGGAAACTTTGAGTGAAAATGATATTTTTCCGGGTTGTCGTAAAAACGTAAGTTTATCGCGTAAGGTGTTAATTTAAGTATAGGGTTTTTATAAAATACAAAGAGTACAAGGTTTTAAGTGTAATAATTAAATTTAATAAAAAATAAAAAAATATATATATATATATATAATATTCGGCCGAATGGGGAAAAAAAAGAAAATAAGGAAACCAAGTTTGATTAGGATTGTATCTTGGAGGAAAAGTTATTCACTTAGGGTTTCTAGAGGTCTATAAATACAAACCAAAAACCCTCATTCCCCCTCCTATTGAATTTCGGTCGAACACCCCAAGAAGAAGAGAAGAAGATTTTTTTTGGGTTTCAATAATTCAATTTAAGGTATGTCTAGTAAACCCTAATTGTGTAATTAATTTTTATTGTGCATGTAACAAGTTATGGTGGATCTAGGGTTTGTAATTAGATCCATAAATTAATGAGATAGACCATGTAGGGATCAATAATTAATGATGGTATGATAATTGGTGAAGTAGTTAGGGTTTAGAACTTGGTAATTAAAGAGTTAGGGTTTTGACAGATTTGTAAGGCTGTAGAGATTCGATGAGATCTAATAGATGAAGATGAGTTAGATCATGAATTTTTTGTCTAGATTATAGTTCAGAGAAAGAGCTTTCCAAAAAGTCCAATCACGATCAATTTTGAGGTGGGGAGGTCAGTCAAAAGATTTTTGTAAGTTAAGGTGTCAAAACTGTTAAACCGGGGCAGAATTAAGGCAAAATTATTGAGGTCAAAGGTGGCTTTGAAAGTGGAATTTGGATAAGGCCTTCTGTGGGAATCAAGTTCTATATTATATTTGACTTCCACGCGAAAATTAGGCGATAATAAGTTGTGTGAGTGGGTCTACGAGGTCAAAACTTTTTGATGTCCGATCAGATCCGAATCTGGATAGTTGTCATGTTTGATTTTTCATTGGGTACTTGTGTGTGTTTTAGTGCATGATCTTCTGGGACAAGCTTGTATGCTTATGAAGGATCATGGTGAATTTTTGGTGTGAGTTGTGAAGCTTTATTCGCTGTGATTTTATGTGGGTGAAAGTACTTTAGAAATCTGCGTTTCTGAAATTTTTAATTAAGGGATTTAGTGAGTGTCAAGTATTGGGTGGTGATTAGTATGGAGTCTAGGTAATCCATGGTGGGTTATATGAACCTTAGACATCCATCATATGTGTGTTACATGGACTATGGCTTTTAGCTTGGTCGCGTGTAACGTGATTGTTATTTTTGTGATATAGATTTGTGATTTGGTATTTGGAAGCTGCAAAGATTGAGGTGAGTTCATAGTCCCATATTTTTACTTTGTTTTAAACTTGGGATGGAGATGATGCTTGTTAAAATTGTTTTTGAGTTACTGTGATTATGTGTTGTTAAAATGCATGGACTTGTAATGGTTATTATATGTATACTGCATGTTATTGTGGTGTTTAATTGTGGTGATTATTTGAGTGGGAAAGTCCTAGTGGCTCTACTCATTATAATTATCTTGGATCGGTGGGCACGTTCCGTCCCAATGGTGGTGGTATTTGGATCGGTGGGCACGTTCCGTCCCAGTTTATTGGATCGGTGGGCACGTTCCGTCCCGTAAGCTATGATTGCATGTTAGTTGTATAATAACTATATTGTTGATGTCCTGCTATGTTTTATAATCACAGTGAACGGATAATCAAGGTGTTTTGTGTGTCTTAAACCTATGAATCTCACCAACATTATGTTGACGTTTTAAGCATCATTTTCAGGTGAGCATTCTAAGGATAAGATAAAAGGGCGTGACTAGAAGAGACTAGTTTGCATTTGAGGATGACTATCTTTAAGTTTTCAATTTGATCTAGTTGGATTTTGTTTATGATACATTGAATGTCTTTCATTATTACGTTATGTTTTAGTGAAGATACCTTGGAGGTTGTTTTTGGTTATTTTGTTCTGGGGTATCGTTACGACACTGTGTGTTTGTTCTTTACTCTATTTATTTGCATATAGTAAATCTCTATATAGACGCCATGTGTTGTGATGATATCCATGAAGTTACACTCGCGTTTCCGCCATTGGCGAGGTGTGACAGATTGGTATCAGAGACTTGGTTATAGAGAATTAGGTGGTTGAGCCTAGACTATAACCTAGGAATCCCTCATATAGTTGCATTTAGGGCCTATGTGTTAGTATAGTACTTTATGTGTTTTTCCTTCTTGAGATTATGAGTAGTTTCGATTGAGTTTTAGACGTCTGTTAGATCCTCATACTTGTTATCATATGTGTAGCATGGCACCCCTTGCGAGTAGGAGGTTTCGTTGGGCAATTGTTGTCATGACGGGTTGCAAGTGGGTTGGTAACTTGAGACGGGTGAACATGAGGATTCAGATTCCTGCAAGCATGTGGCCGTGTCTGATCGAGGAGAAGCTGACCATAGTGAACGTAAGTGGCACGGAGGTAAAAGTGTACGAGACGGAAGTAACCAGTAAGGATGGTTTCACGACTAGGTATCCTGGGAAGTGTCCCAGATTTGTAGAAGATGGAGGAGTAATTCGGGCAGAGCCTCTGGATTTGTATGGATTTGTGGATGGCATAGAGGAAGAAGGAAGGAATCCCGCGAGCGGCTTTGCGAGTCGTCCTTTACCACAGCCCGAGGGAAACCAAAATGGATGGCTAAATGAGGAAGACGAAGTAGATTCAGATTTGGAGTCCACCGCGAGTAACACGATTTAAGTATAGGAATAGGGCTCGAGTCGCGTGCGACATTATTGTTTAGAGTTATGTTTTGGGATATTTGTTTTTCCTTTGTGGTCTTTTGATGATAGTATTGGTGGAATGTGGATTTTATTGGATTTTGGGATTTTTCCCGTGTGATTAATAATAAGGCTCGAGCAGTTTTTGAATAATTTATGTGTATATGATATGTGATATGCTCTGAGTTTGTGTATATGTTATTGTGAGATGTTGTTATTGTTAGGTGTGGTGTTGGAAGCGAGTACACATGTGAAAGGATACATCTATAATTATGGGTGGCCAACATAATTATACATGTATCACGACACATGTGGACTTATGGCCAATACTACATTGACCAATGATGACATGCTTACGTGTGCTAGGATTTGTGATTAGTTGTGATACTTGTACTAATGGGGAGTACTTGTGTTAAATGTGGATATATATTCGCGAATGTCGTGAACGGCGCCTAACGATTTGCGTGTCCAGGTTATGGCACCAAAGAGATCAAGACGCCTATTTAAGTCACCAATGAGTGGAGCTTATCGGACGCCGAAGAAGCGGACGCCTAAGGGACGAAAGTCGACACCCACCATGGGAGATAGTAACCCTATTTTTCAGCAGATGATTAATCAGCAATTGGAAACGATGCTGCCGGAAATTGTTAATCAGTTGAGCATTCAAGTGGGGGATGGTGCTCGACCAAGTGGTGCAGGAAATAGCGGGAGTGGTAATAATGGATGCTCGTACAAGGAATTCATGGCTTGTAAGCCTAGGGAGTTCGATGGTAAGGGTGGTGCGCTAGTGCTCACCTGGTGGATCGAAAAGATGGAGGCTGTGATGGACATTAGTGGGTGTGCTGAGGATCAGAAAGTTAAGTATGCGGCGAGCTCCCTGAGCAACAAAGCTTTGACTTGGTGGAATACACAAGTCCAGGCTAGGGGAAGGGTTGCTGCAATGGGTATGACTTGGGAGGACTTCAAGGCTTTAATGATGGAGGAATTCTGCCCAAGTAATGAAATGCAAAAGCTAGAAGAAGAATTCTGGAATCATGCGATGGTAGGGGCTAACCACGCGGGATATACTGATAAGTTTCACGAGTTGGCCAAGTTGGTTCCTCACTTGGTAACTCCTGAATCCAAGCGAATTGAGAAGTACATTCGGGGATTGGTTCCGCAAATACGAAGCATGGTTAGGGCTACGGAACCCACAACACTTCAAAGTGCTATCCAGAAAGCTGGGGCGTTAAAGGATGAAGCTGTTAGAAGTGGAGTATTTGCAAAGACGGGTGAGAAAAGAAAGGAAGAGACTGAAGCGGGAAAGCAGGGTAGTTCTGGGACTGATAATAAGAGAGCGAGGCATGGAAAAGGTTTCGTGGCGGTGAATCCTGTGGTGGCCGCGAGTCCTGCAATGGCAGCTACTTCGGTGGGGACAGGAAGTGTCGACAGAAGAGGGTACAATAATTTTCCCAAATGTGCTAAGTGCAATGGCTATCACCATGAGCAAGCTGGGTGTCGTATGTGTTTCAGGTGTAACAAACCTGGACATTTTGCTAGGGAATGCCGTGCGGTAATCACTCAGGCGACACCAATCAATGCGGTTGGCGCAGGGTATGGCCGTAAGGCGTGTTATGAGTGCGGGAGTGCAGACCATCTCCGGAATGTGTGTCCTAAGTTGAATAGGGCACCTGGGCAGTCGGGAAACAGGTTGGCTATCGAAGGAGGTCAAGGACAAGGGCATAACAGGGATGTAGCCAGAGGAAGAGTGTACACTATGACTACAAACGAGGCGCGGCAAGACCCGAACGTCGTTACTGGTACATTTTCTCTTAATGGTCATTATGCTACTACCTTATTTGATACGGGTGCAGATTATTGTTTTGTGTCTACTGAGTTTGCTAAGTTGCTGAATATTGAACCTAGTAAGCTTAGGTCTAGTATAGTGATCGAAATAGCTAGCGGTAGGGAAGTGGAAGTTGATACGGTTTTACGTGGGTGTACTATAGTACTAGAAGGTATCCCATTTTTGATTGACTTGATACCTTTTGGGCACGGGAGTTTCGATGTGGTGATAGGGATGAGCTGGCTATCTAAGCATAGGGCTGAGGTCGTATGTCATGAAAAGGTTGTTCGAATTCCTTTGGAGAGTGGCATTATACTTCGGATTCAAGGAGAGAGTGTAGGGGGTGATTTGAAATCCCTTAAGAGTGCGAAAGCCGAAGAAGTTAAGTTAGAAGAAATCCCTGTAATATGTAAGTTTCCTGGTGTTTTTCCTGAAGACTTGTCTAGATTGCCTCCAATCCGTCAAGTTGAGTTTCGTATTGAATTAATTCCTGGAGCGGCACCTGTGGCGAAATCTCCATATCGATTGGCACCCTTAGAAATGCAGGAGTTGTCCGAACAGCTGCAAGAACTTCAGGATAAGGGGTTTATCCGACCTAGTCATTCTCCGTGGGGAGCACCTGTGTTGTTCGTGAAGAAGAAGGACGGTTCATTCCGGATGTGTATTGACTATCGGGAGTTGAACAAGTTAACGATTAAGAATCGGTATCCTCTTCCGAGAATTGATGATCTTTTTGATCAACTTCAAGGTTCTCGATTTTTCTCGAAGATAGATCTACGTTCGGGGTATCATCAGCTAAGAGTACATGAGGAGGATATTCCGAAGACCGCCTTTAGAACTCGTTATGGACACTTTGAGTTCACGGTTATGCCATTCGGGCTGACAAATGCACCTGCGGTATTCATGGATTTGATGAATCGCGTTTGCAAGCCTTACTTGGATAAGTTCGTGATTGTGTTCATAGACGACATTTTAATTTATTCCAAGACAAAGGAGGAGCATGGAGAACATCTGAGATTAATTCTTGGATTATTGGAGAAGGAGAAGTTGTATGCCAAGTTCTCAAAATGTGAGTTTTGGCTTGAGGAAGTACATTTTCTTGGACATGTGGTGAATAGTGAAGGAATACATGTGGACCCTAGTAAGATAGAAGCGGTCAAGAACTGGAAGGCTCCTACGACGCCGTCTGAAATACGCTCATTCTTAGGATTGGCAGGATATTATCGAAGATTTATAGCGGATTTTTCGAAGATTGCTAAACCCCTTACTTTGTTGACTCAGAAGAACAAGAAGTATGTTTGGGGAGAAGAGCAGGAGGTGGCTTTTCAGTCACTAAAGGATAGTTTGTGTAATGCACCTATTCTGACGTTACCTGATGGGCCAGATGATTTTGTTGTGTATTGTGATGCATCAAATCAAGGATTTGGATGTGTGCTAATGCAAAGAGGTAAGGTGATAGCTTACGCATCTCGACAGCTAAAGATTCATGAGAAGAATTATACGACTCATGATTTGGAACTTGGTGCGGTGGTATTTGCTCTCAAGAATTGGAGACACTATTTGTATGGCACAAAGAGTGTTGTTTATACAGATCATAAGAGTCTTCAGCATATCTTCAGTCAGAAGGAGCTGAATATGTGACAAAGAAGGTGGATTGAGTTATTTAGTGATTATGATTGTGAGATCCGCTATCATCCTGGAAAGGCGAATATGGTAGCTGATGCTTTAAGTAGGAAGGAGCGGATTAAGCCTAAGCGTGTGCGAGCGATGTGTATGACTCTACAGTCAGGAATTAAGGGTAAGATATTGGCGGCGCAAGAAGAAGCTCTCAAAGATGAGAATGCGACTGCTGAAATGCTGCGTGGATTAGGTCAACAAATGGAGAAAAAGGGGGATGGTGGACTGTATTTCTTAGATAGAATATGGGTTCCATCGGTAGGAGGTGTAAGGAAGTTGATCATGGATGAGGCTCATAAATTGAGATATTCGATTCATCCAGGATCGGATAAGATGTATTATGATCTTAGAGATGCTTACTGGTGGCCGGGAATGAAAAGGGAAGTAGCTGAATATGTTAGCCAATGTTTGACTTGTTTGAAAGTTAAGGCTGAGCATCAGATTCTGACCGGATCTACACACACTCCTTGTGTTAGATGTGATACTAAGAATTATACGTAGTCTAGCACGCGGAATTTACTAGCTAGCACTTAGAAGACCTTATGTGTTTTGTATGATTTGAATAAAACAAAGAACACAGAATAATAACCTTCAACGATTCAATATTATTAGAAAATAATACGAGTGATCTCCTATCACTAGGGTTTACAACCTTGAATCTCTATAATACGTATGAACTCTCTTTGTTTCGTATACCTAGGCAATCCTTTTATAGACTAAGGATTCCTTTACAAGATAACTATCAATCTAATTCTATACGATATACACAATATCTTTTCCATATTTATCTACTTACATAAATCATAAACCGTACTAACTTCTTCACTCAGCAGTCTTAACTGCTCATGTCTTCAACACTCTTCAGCAGTCTTAACTTCCATCTTCAACAGTCCTAACTGTTACCTCCAACAGTCTTAACTGCTTAAGCTTAATTTCCTAACAATCCTCCCCTAAACTTATGATTTCTATCCAAATCACTAAGTTTCTTCAAATTAAGCTTCTTCTTCTTAATGCTGAAAATTCTTTCAAACACCCATCAAGCAAATCTCTTAGATCTAGCTTTCACTTCTTGTGCAAGGTTGAACATCTTTGTTACTAGCATATCAGCCATCTCAGACTCTTCATTAGCTTCTAGTTTTGCATATGTCAGCATTGTCAAAACACCTGGTCTGAGTGGATAATGTTTTTCAACCAGCATATATATCTCTATTCCATCCTTTGTAGATACTCTGTGTACTTCACATGTTCCAAATAACTTCCAAGAGATGTCCTTGACTTGTGCTTGAAATCTCCATATCGACTCTCCACCATCTGGTTCATAAATTCTCTTCAATTGAACCCATAGTTCTTTGTCTTTATCTTCAATAGGATCAATATATCTGAATTTCTCTTTCACTAAGCTCCAAAGTTGTTTTAGATCTTCTCTGTCAAAGCCTTTGAGTAAATATTCAAACAACTTATATCTTTCAGAAATATCTCCAAGTCTAATAATCTTCCATCCCTTCATTCTTCCATCAGTAAACACTTCCCAGTCAATGATTGGATGTTTTACCTGCAAAGGTTTAATGTAAGAAGACTCTGGAATAATCACCATCATGCTTCTGATCTTCTCATTAGTTAACCCTTCTTCATCAGACTTTTGTTTCTTAGCAACTTCTGATTCCATAGATTCTGCTTCCCTCTTCTTACCTGTTTTGACACTTCTTCTTGGAGAATTCAAAATAGCATAAGTTTCACAGAATTCTTTTTCAATGATAGCATAAGACTTTCCCTTGAAGTCATTCATGGAGTAATTTGTTGAGTTCTTCAAATAATGCTTCATATCCTCAACAAGTTCCTTCTTTGTTGGTAACTTCGTCTTGTACCCTGACTTCTGTCTTTCTCTTATTCTATGAATCAGATCTTCCCACGTTGCAACTCCATTATTCTTGAGTATGAATTCTTTAAGCTCCTCTGTCTTTTCTTCTTCATTCAACTCTTTATCTTTAAGAACCAATGAAGCTTGTGCTCTTACAATCACATCAGAATCCAGAAAATATTGTAACTGTTCATTGAACTCTTCTTGATTTTCTTCATTTGATCTTTTTCTTTCCATGAATTCAGCTATATTTCTTATATCATCAGCAGCCATTTTCCTTGCAAATTCTTCATCATGAGCAATCTGAGCTTGTTTAGCTTCCTCACCAGCCAAATCTTCTTCTACTAATTGCCTTGCAACTTCTGCATCATGATCTATCTGTTCTTGAGTTTTTGGTTTCAACCTTTTAAGCCTTTCAAGTTCTTGAGCAGCAGCCACTTCTTCAGATGTCATAGGTTTCTTCCCTTTATCTGCTCTTCTCCTTTCATAAACTTGTTCAGCAGAAGTTTCAATAGTTGGAACTGCTTGTTGCTCTGACTCAGCAGTTTGAACTGTTTCTTGCTCTGTCTCTTGCTCTGTCTTAGCAGTTTGAACTGCTTCATCATTTGGAACTGCTTGATGTGTCTCAGCTGTTTCTTCATGAACATAACCAGAACCTGAACCAATATCAAAACCTTCATCTTGTTCAGAATCTTCTTCATACCTCCCTTGAGATCCTGATCTATCCTTATCTTTTCCAAATTTCCTCTCTTTACCAAATTTCCTCCCCTGTTTGGAAGAATTTTCATCATCCCCTTCAGAGCCATCTGAATCATCATCATCAGAAGAATCATCCAATACCACTCTTGCCCTTTTCTTCTTCAAATGTTCTTCAAGCTGCTTCACCCTTTTTGTTAGCTTAGTATAGACTTTGGCAAAATTCTCCTTGTGAGCTTTGAATTCCTCCTTGGTTTTCTTTAACTCCTTCTCTGATTAACTCAAATAAGTACATTTTATTATCATCATTTATCCTATTTATTTGACTTGTTTTATTATATTATATATGAGAATTGATACGTTAATGTTTACTTTTGTAATTCTCAGGTAAAAACAAGTATTATGTGAAACTTGGCAATTTTGGACTAATTATGGAGCAAAACAAGCAAGATGTTAAGAGTCTACTGAAATGTACAAGATCAAGATCATTCTGCTCCAGATACGCCGCAACATACTTCTTACATACGGCGTATCACTATCAAGATTTCACAAGTTACAATCCAAGACAGCAAAGGACATGCACCGCATAGAGAAATGGAGTTACGCCGCATCTTAAGGCGGTGTACAAATATTCCTGAATATATTAATCTTGGACCCCACGCGAAGTTAAGTCGATGCGCCGCATCTACTTATCCTATGCGCCGCATCTAACCCTCAGACAGAAACTATAAATACCCCAAGGCCAGACGAATTTCGGGACAGATATAGAGAGCTTAACTCAGAGAAAGACAGAAACCCTAGAGCCGAATTCAGACGTATTAGCAGCACAAGACACACCCTAAACGAAGATATAAGAGCTGTAAGAAGGTCCTGCATGTATTCAATTCATTAAGTAGTTTTGTTTTATTGTATTAGTACACTTTAATTCATCAGGATTGATGGGCTGATGTCATGTGACTACGGAATAACATGTCCACCCCTTAAAATTGTTTTCCCATTAATTAAAGTTTATATGTTGATGTCTTTGGTGACTTTTATTAGTGCATTGATAACCTCTGTGTCCAGCTGAGCATTGCTTGGGTCGCCATGCCCCTTCCTCGCCTATTTATTCTATCATTTCTAGGATAGTGGGATAGTCATAAGTGATCATTAAGGGTTTAATCGCCGATAAGATTAGAGCCAACGAAAAAGGGTTAATTATATACACTTCATATAAAACTAGCAATAAAACAAGTGACAAGCTACTTAATTATCAGGACAGGTCTTCTTATTGTCTCAAGTATCTATCTGTGTACGTGTGTGCTAATCGCTGATTCGTGCTCATTAGTTTAGTTTACTATTTAATCATAACCAAACCGTGCCAGTCTCTCAGGCTGAAACCCCCTTGCGTTAGATTAGGTTGTACAGCTAACTTAAGATATTAAAATACTGATTAGAATAACTAGATAATATGTTCCACTCTTAGTGATCGACACTCTACTTACCATTATATTCATACTGACCGGGTACACTGCTCGTTAAGTGTGTGTGTTATTGATAAGTCGGCTAAATATAAATTTAAAACTTGAGTAGGCATTAATACTGCTAAACCGCAACGACACACGCGCGCATCAAGTTTTTGGCGCCGTTGCCGGGGATATAAAAGAATTAGAGCAATAAACACACCGCATCAAGTTTTTGGCGCCGTTGCCGGGGAGTGAATTGTTATTATCTGTTAATTTGATTAATATTTTAATTAGGTTTTTCTTTTTAATTTTTTTTAGATTCTAACCACTAACTCTGTTATATATTAGATAGATTGCATTCATTGTATTATTTGCATATTTTCTGTTTTTGTGTGTGTGTGTGTGTTTTTTTTTTCTTTAATTTTTGTTTCTTTTTGTTTGTTTTTATTTTTTTTATTTTTCTTTTTCTATTTTTCTGCATTCTGCTATCGTTGTACTGTGCTGATACAAACGATACGGCGCATCTGGTTTCACAGATACGGCGTATTGCGTTTACTTTTTTTAAAATACAACACGTTTACTAAATTCGAGTACGACGCATCTTTTCCCCAAGATACGGCGTATTCTGTTTTTAATAAGAAATTTTTCTAAACGATAACGCCATACGACGCATCTGTTTTAACAGATACGGCGTATTGTCTATTTAAATTAAAAACAGTTTTCGAATTATTAAACAGATACGACGCATCGATCTCTATCGATACGGCGCATCTTCTGAATCAAAAATCTTGTATTTTGAAACGTAACGAAAATACGGCGCATTAACTTTTGTTAATACGACGCATTTAATTTTAATAAATATAATCGATTTTTGATAATTTAAACTGGATACGGCGCATTCTAAAATTATAAGCGGCGTATCTGCTTTCTGAATAAAAGTCTGATTAAATTTTAACGATTATAAGATACGGCGTATCCAATTTTCTGGATACGGCGCATCATCAGCAGATATCAGCAGCTTTTATTTTACTTTGATTGTTTCACTCTTCTTTTGCACGAGTAAGTTTTATTTCAGGAAGATGGACGATCCGGATATTACAATGGAAGAATATATCAGACTTGAAGAGGAAAGAGCCTTGAGCAATAATGGGATCTACGATTGGGAAAGAGCAAGATATGGTGCACAAGTCATTGAGGATAAAGAACCCACGATGGAAGAATACTTGTTATTGAAGCAGGAAAAGTCAGGGAGAGAAAGAAACAAATTGCCATTTCGACACACTTGGACTTTATCAAATGATGATGATGAAGAAGAGTCATATGATTTTGATGGAATTAGGATTCCGGCAATAGTTATTGATGATGTTATTTCTCCGGAAATTGCACAAGTTGAAGAAGAGTCACAAGTGTTTGATTTGAATGAAAATCCGGCAATTGTTTTCAAAGAAGCTTCTTCATCCGAAACTGCTTATGATGAAAATGAAGATGAATATGGGACAATGGTGTATAGTGCTATTACTTGTGATTTTCCACCCGAGGTGGAAGATATATTCTCATCATATCAAAAACACCATGATAATATTCCCTCGGATGAAGATAATGAGTATTCTGATATTAAAAAGTTTGATGCTATTGCGTACGATAGCATACCGCAAGTACCACAACAAACGGAAGTATTTAGGTGTGGAACGGATAAGCCATATTTTGACCCAACGAGGGATTTTGAAGAAATCTGGGATTACTTATTTAAGGATGAAATTCGGGACGATTATGAAATTGCAAGACCACTAGTTGAAGATGGAGATTCACAAGATGAATTGGAGTCACTTACAACACAAAGTGGTACAAATTTATTTAATATTATTAATCCCGTTACTAATAATCTTGCTAGTTTTCCTAAACAGGTTGCAAAACATAAGAATGATGAGGTCAAATTTATTACACTACCTATTGAAGCACAAGAAGCACCTGTGATCAACCCGTTTTTGGTGGAGCTCGAGGAAGAATTTGGTGATGAGCTCTTAAACATTGCTATGATTGATGAAGATGATGATTTCGACCCTATGAAGGATATAGAGGAACTCGAACTTTTACTTGCCAAAGACCCTTTCTCATCTTCTGCGGAAGTCAAGGGACGCCTTACTACCAAAGAAACTAACCAAGAAGAAAGGAGACTCATTTTTCCTCAACACACTACTCTTTCAGATGGAATGGTCAAGTCATCCAATTTATCAACCAAACCGGGTAAGAATAGGGAAGATGTACATATATTGCCAAGGTATGATCTTTATGCATTTCTTCCATCTTTAATAGCAATTTTACACTCTTTTCGTGTTTATTGCTACTATCACCCGCACTTGATCCCAAGTGGGGGGAACAACACCCTATTACACAGTAAATAAGGGTGGAGTCAGGCTCGTGACTCGAACAAAAACAAGCGCTTCGTGGGAGGCAACCCGTGCTTATCTTTTATTTTATTTTATTTTCTGATTTTGTATTGAGTCTGTCAGACCTGCAGAAGATACGGCGCATCTCAATCCTAAGATGCGACACATCACCTGCACTGGTCATATCTTATATAATTTTCTGCATTTTTATTTTTGACTTTAAAACTTTTTGTCAGTTTATTTAATGCGGCGCATCCCTGGTTAAGGATGCGACGCATCTTCTATTCTGATTCGTATTTATTCCAGGCTCGAAACGGCGTATCTTCTTCTATAAGATACGGCGTATCGACTGACCTGATGATTTTCATTTTAATTTTTTAGTTTTATTTTTACTAACTACTAATGTATTATGCAAGTTTGAACCTTCTTAACTCAGGTGTGTTAAAGTCTTAATGGTATTATAGATTCCTTCATTCTTGTGGATACATCATCTATGAAGCTTAAACGTTCTCATCCACAAGAAAGTTGATTTTTGCTCCTATACGAATAATGGAGGATCATACCGAGCAAATCTCAGGGGAGTTTTTCTGTTCTAATTCTTTTATTTTCCAGTTTTTAACCTTTGACACAAACAACGAGGACGTTGTTTAACTTAAGTGGGGGGATTGGAGAATTAGAACATTTACTTGTCCTAAACTTTTTCAAAATATGCTTAAAATGCGTTTAATATATCAAAATTTAAATTTTTTTAGCATGTTTTTGTTTAAAGTCTAAATTACATAGCTGAACACATAACATTATTTCCAAAAATTGTGAACTTATCAAAATTCACAAATCTATGAGTGTGCCGGTGACTTGTAAACTTTAGAACTTGGCTTGTATACTATTCGAGACCACCATAATAAGTATTATCTATATAATTGGAATGACTTGTCTAAATTGGTAAATTTCTAGGATTACACCCAAATAGCTGATAAGGCGAAAAGTGTACCGCTTTTAAGGGGTCATTTAAGCCTTAAATCGTATTTATTTGATCAAATATTGCCCTAAATCGTTCCTTTTGTCATTTTAGGTACTTTTGAGGAGAAATCTGGAAAAGGAGGCATTTTGGACGTTTTTGGAGCATTAAAGTGAAGAAAACGGCAAAGTCTCAAGAATCGGCTAAAAGTTACCTTTGACGGCGTCACAATTTACTCTGGACGGCGTCATGCCTTGGCAAGAAAAGGTGGACGTGAAATTTACTCATGATAAGCCAGTGAAAATAGCATGTGAATTCTGACGGCGTCACGCTATAACTTGATCAAGGGCGTCACGGCTTAAATCAAAAGGGGACGGCGTCACGTTCAAGGTTCGACGGCGTCAAGCCTTGATAAGCCAGAATGGATTTTTGAGAGCTAAAGAGGGACGGCGTCAAGAAGGTCATCCGGGAACCCTAAAAGCGGCGAGGTGACGGCGTCACACTCCATAATGTGACGCCGTCAGATCCAAAAATCTATATATAGTTTTCTAATTTTTTGTCATTAGAGGAGAGCTTAGTGTGTGGAATTTTGGGAGAAAACCCTAAGACGAATTTAGCTCCTTTTTCAAGGCTTTTTGCCTTGAGATCTTCCATGTTACATTGAAGATAAGTTATCAATTAATCATTCAATATGTCTATGTGTTGTTTGATTTTATCTTATTCTTGTCTTTTGATTAACATGTTAGGCTAAATTTATCTTGTGTTTGCTTAGATCTAATGAAACCTAGCTATTGATTATTGGTTATTAGTGTGTTATTAGTTGTATTGGATGATTGTTTATCTATGTTAGGCTTAAGAAAACTGGCTAACTTCCTATTCGGTAACTTGCTTGAACGTCTTAAGAAACATGAACCAAATGCGTACTAAAGGTTTTTATGGTTGTATTTAATGCACAAGCGAATTCTAGTGATCCCATGTTAGGAGCTTCCTAGCCGGCTCGACATAGGAGTGAAGTAGGAGCTTGTAGAGTTGGGGAAGTACGTACGCCACCCCACGATTGGTATTAAGGAATACACCCGTCATCCACGCGACTAATACACACTAATTAACCGGTAAAAGATAGTTAGGGAGTAAGGAAATCTAAGTAAACACATTTCTCTACACATAAGTTTCTCACCACATTTTCATTTTTTGTTATTTTACTTTATTTGCATTTGTAGTTATTTGGGTTAGTTGACTAGCAACTAATTCCGCCCACTCCTTCAAAACCGAGATTTTACTTGCTTTCATAAAAATATAAAAACATAAAAAAAGAATCTTCCTCAACCCTTAGACCTATTAGAGTAGTCTTTCATACCTAACGAACACTATTCCCTGTGGAGAACGATCAATCCCCCGTACTTACCACTACACTATACTACATCGGTCAGGTACACTGCCTGGTGGGGTTGTAAGCCTCTTGAGATCCCTCGAGAGGTAAAACCTGTTGTAAGGTTGCAAAACCCACGCATCAATAGCCTTTATATGTTATGTGATATTAACTAACTACACTGGTTAGTTAACCCCCGTATAAACCTTTTGTTACTCTCACTTTTAGAGTAAGATACCCCTAGAAAAACACTCAGAGCCATTCCTTTCGTTTCTTACACCTTTGTTATAATGTTTCGTTACACCCTTACACCTTAGCCTACCCTGTAGATTAAAATCCGTGGTTAATTGCTTTAGGCAAAGTGTGTTTCCTTACATTACCTGTGTTCGCATGCGTAATTCATTATCTTTGGTTGAGTCAGGAAATTGCACAATGCAATTGGTATGAAAGTAAATATTGTATCTTTGAGTTTATTTTTCGTGTGTTTGCTACTTTCGCTATTACAGTTATCTCTGAAAGTATGAAAAGTATGGAAAAATTATCCGGAACAATAGTGATAGAAAAGTTGTGAAATTTTACACATATGTTAAAAAAAAAAAAAAAAAAAAAAAAAAAAAAAAAAAAAAAAAAAAAAAAATCGAAAAAAAAAATAGAAAAGAAAAAGAAAAAGAAAAGTTGGAAGTTTGCTTTAACCAACTTATGTAAAGTTTTGTATTAAGTGGGTGATATCACCACTATTTGTTGTATATTATATTTATGGATTGAATGAGAGTTGGCCGTTATGGGAACGCCAACTAAGGTTATTCTTTGATTAAGATATTGTTGAGTATAATTCGTGTCTACCTAAAGCGCGTGTTTCAAGTGTTAAAGCGTGAGTTATTCAATGATATGAGTCTTATTCATGGGATGGTTGGGAAAGTGATTTACCACACCTAGGATTTTAATTTATCTGTTTTGTTTATTTTTCATTTTACACCAATTTGTATCCCAAATATTATCCATACCCTACATCATTCTTTATCCAAACCTTTGATTTATTGAGATTAGGGATTTGAGCAATCTTAAGTATCGTAGTCGTGGATTCGGCTATGTATTTATGATTTTGTCGCCCTTTTTGATATAATATTATTGGTGAAGATTACTTGGTCCTATCTTTAGCCCATTCAAGTTAAGGATTTGAGCAATTGCAAGTATCGTGGTCGTGGATTCGATCATGTATTTGTGATTTTGTCGCCTTTTCTGGAATGTGAGATCGATAGAGATTAAGAAGAATGATTAACCCTTAACCAACAAACCCTTTTTACCGCTTTAGACTTGTTATTCCTTGGCTTTAGTGGGGGAGATGCGTATACTTGCCAAGCTTATGATAGAATATTCGTCACGACTGGACAGTTAAACGATTAGATTTTGCTTTTATCAAAATATTTTATTTTATTTCTAATTCGTTAAGTGTTTGGTTGTGCAATTATGACAAAACGAATACATGCTTAAATATAAAAATAAATCCTAATATCTTTTAGGATATATTTTCATAAGATTTATTCTAAGGTTTACTTGGGGACAAGTAAAGTTCAAGTGGGGGGATATTTGATGAACTCAAATAAGTACATTTTATTATCATTATTTATCCTATTTATTTGACTTTTTTTATTATATTATATATGAGAATTGATACGTTAATGTTTACTTTTGTAATTCTCAGGTAAAAACAAGTATTATGTGAAACTTGGCAATTTTGGACTAATTATGGAGCGAAACAAGCAAGATGTTAAGAGTCTACTGAAATGTACAAGATCAAGATCATTCTGCTCCAGATACGCCGCAACATACTTCTTACACACGGCGTATCACTATCAAGATTTCACAAGTTACAATCCAAGACAGCAAAGGATATGCGCCGCATAGAGAAATGGAGTTACACCGCATCTTAAGGCGGTGTACGAATATTCCTGAATATATTAATCTTGGACCCCACGCGAAGTTAAGTCGATGCGCCGCATCTACTTATCCTATGCGCCGCATCTAAACCTCAGACAGAAACTATAAATACCCCAAGGCCAGACGAATTTCGGGACAGATATAGAGAGCTTAACTCAGAGAAAGACAGAAACCCTAGAGCCGAATTCAGACGTATTAGCAGCACAAGACACACCCTAAACGAAGATACAAGAGCTGTAAGAAGGTCCTGCATGTATTCAATTCATTAAGTAGTTTTGTTTTATTGTATTAGTACACTTTAATTCATCAGGATTGATGGGCTGATGTCATGTGACTACGGAATATCATGTCCACCCCTTAAAATTGCTTTCCCATTAATTAAAGTTTATATGTTGATGTCTTTGGTGACTTTTATTAGTGCATTGATAACCTCTGTGTCTAGCTGAGCATTGCTTGGGTCTCCATGCCCCTTCCTCGCCTATTTATTCTATCGTTTCTAGGATAGTGGGATAGACATAAGTGATCATTAAGGGTTTACTCGCCGATAAGATTAGAGCCAACGAGAAAGGGTTAATTATATACACTTCATATAAAACTAGCAATAAAACAAGTGACAAGCTACTTAATTATCAGGACAGGTCTTCTTATTGTCTCAAGTATCTATCTGTGTACGTGTGTGCTAATCGCTGATTCGTGCTCATTAGTTTAGTTTACTATTTAATCATAACCAAACCGTGCCAATCTCTCAGGCTGAAACCCCCTTGCGTTAGATTAGGTTGTACAGCTAACTTAAGATATTAAAATACTGATTAGAATAACTAGATAATACGTTCCACTCTTAGTGATCGACACTCTACTTACCATTATATTCATACTGACCGGGTACACTGCTCGTTAAGTGTGTGTGTTATTGATAAGTCGGCTAAATATAAATTTAAAACTTGAGTAGGCATTAATACTGCTAAACCGCAACGACACACGCGCGCATCATTCTCCAAAGTGTCAACCTTGGCTACTAATTTGGTACATAAAGCCGTCAATTCAGTTTGTGAAGAACTACCCTCATCACTTCTAGCTGTGTTGCCTGCTATGAGAGGTGAATCTTTGGGCAAGGATTTAGTCACAACCCTAGTTAGACTAGGTTTAGACCTTTTCCTATAAGTGATAGGTGGTTGTTGAGTTGTTTCAAATTCTTGAGTGGATGTGTGATGGGGATCAGTTGGAACTGCTAAACCTTCACCCAACTCAGTTTGAATCATTTGAGGAAACAATGGAACTGGTTACCCTTCAAAAAGTCTACTAGCCATAGTCTTATTTTGAAATACCTTTGATTGTAGACTAGACGTAGCAAAAATTTCAGTTGGTTTTGTAAGCAGGTTTTTCTTTTTATTTAAAATTGTTTGAACAAACCTGGGATACATTAAAAACTTTGTTTTACTATCAACATTTGATGCCATACCTTCAAAAATATATTTTGAAAAGTTAAAAACCCTGTTTGTAGACAAGCAAATGAGAGCAATAGCAATATTGCTACTGAACTGTTCCCAAGCAGTCTTTTTATTACTTAAACAACATAGAAGAGTATGTTTCAAAAATCTCCATTGGGGTGAAAAACATGCTTTTTGAAAAGTCAATTTATGTTCAGATGTATTATACCCCATTTTTGTAAGTTCTTCCCAAATTTCAGTATTTAGCATAGTGTGGATACCATCTAAGTCATTTAATTTAAGATGTCTCCTAAGTATAGACTCGGTAACAACAAATTTAATGCCATCTACTTCAGTATGAACTTCTAAGTCTCCGTCATCACTTGTCAAGACAGATGAATTCTGCCAGAACTGTGTGATGTGCGAAACATAAAGAGTAGGAGAAACAGTTAGAGCATACCTTATTTGAGAGTGGTTGAGAAAGTCCACAACCTCATAAAATTTGGGCCCATCTCCTTGCTCTGTTTTCTCTAAAAACGCAACCTGGTTGTGACGCTTAACAAATTTCAAAACATCCATTCTTAGCAGTAAATATTAGTTAACAGTCATGAATAGTAATAATTTTGAGTGAAAAGATAGAAGATGAAAGCAATATTGAGAGTTTATGGAGAGAGTTGTAGAGTTTCAAGTTGACCGACTTAAAGAATATGGTAACTATTTATTTTAGTATAAGAATATAATAGAATAAAAGTTAAAATATCTATAAGAGGATCCCTCGAAATCTGTAATTCATCCAGTAAAAATCGCAACAAACCGCCAACGGCTAGTTTTTACCCCAAAATTAATTACTGACACGTCAATCATAATGGCTAGTTGAACCGTACCAATATTTTGTACTAACCGTCCCAACTGTTGAAAAAAATTTGTTGAGCCGTACCAATTTTGTGAAATAAAATTTTAAAATAACATGGCTCAAACATAGTTTTTAGCAAACTATCAGCTATCAACGGATTTGATATGTCTTTACCAATAGCCGTTTGCTTTGGACTAGCCAACTCTTCACATTTAGATATGGTGAGCTGATAACCATACAATTTTTGGTAAATTGTCAACCATCAACGGATTTGATTAGTCTTTACCAGAAACCGTTTGCTCTGGACTAGTTGGTTCTTATGTGGATAAGACATGGTGAACCAATTACCATTTTTTGTATGCAAAGATCAGATACTAATCTCCAGAACACCATTTAGTCCAAAACATCAAGCATTCATAATCCCTTGGTGTTTTCTCTCCAATCCTGCAATTGTTAGTCCAAAAACAAAGAAACCAAATACAAGCATATGACTAACAATGCACACAACAAGAAAAATTAATTTCCTTGTGGAACCCAAGCCAAAACAGACTTAGGCTTTCCTCTAGCATCAACATAATTCATTCTTTTCAAAACAGTCTTAGCACCATTGGGTTTAATTGGTCTCCATACCCAACATGCTGAAGCATTCACTCCATTACCCATGTTTCCCTTAGCAGTGTTTTTATTCACACCAGTACCAATTACCTTGCTAGCAGTTGGAACTGCTGGCTTGGCAGTTGTTACCTTAGGTTTCCAAACTTGGTTTTTCACCACTGCTTTCTCATAAAAAGTTCTTTTACCAGTTTTGTATGATGGTTTAAAAACATTTATTGGATTTTGAACTGGTGGCCTTGGGTGAATTTGTCTCATAGGTCTGACAGTCTGAACTGCTGGTCTAGCAGTTTGAACTGCTTTAGGTCCAGACCTCAAAAGAACTGATCTGGGTATCATCTTATCATTCCTAGGAAGAGTTTTAGGTCTCTCCAGACACATGCTTTTGTTTGAATACCCTCTAACATATTTATCACAAAAAGCTGCAAGATGATCAAAGCTACCACAAGAGTAACAAGCTTTCCTATAGCAAACAAATTCCTTTCCTAATTGGTGGGATTTGAGGTCATTCCAATTCCTCTGGTTACCTCTTGGCTTGTTTGTGGTCCTATACATCTCTGCATACCTAACTGTTGGTCTAAAAGGTTTGGCATTTGATCTAGGCCTAACAGTCTCAGGTTTAACCATCTTTGGAACTTTTGGTTCCTCCACTTTAGCACTAACAGGCTTAACCACAGCCTGATCATCCTCATCATCAGAAATCCATTCCTCAATGGTTGGAGCATCTGAGTCCTTAGGTGAGGACCTATCAGAAGACACCTTGTCCTCAGATAGTGATTTATCACTTGCACTTTCAAACACAGGTTTATCAACTACATCCTTCTTGGGTTGAGGACCATAATTAAGCACAGGTAATTGAAATTCAGGGAGTCCTGTATGTTCTAAGTCTATACCTTTGGGTGATGGAATTCCTCTATAGGGAGGTGGAACTGACTTATATCCTAGGCCTGACTTAGCTTTATTTAGAATCTGAGTCTCAATTATCTTTTGAACACCTTTTGATGTGTATTCAAGTGTATCTACACTCATCTGAATGTTCTCCTTAGCTTTCTTAACCTGTTCTAGCTCATGTTTTAAAACAGTAATTTCATTCTCTCTAAACATTAAGTCTCTCTTAACAATAATCATATCATCAGAAAATTTAGACTCATTGTTTTGATAATGAACAATTTTTTCTTCTAACACAGCTAAAGATCTCTTATGATTTGCTAAGCTAAAAGCAGTTTCAACTAATTCTTTTCTCTGATTATCATATCTTGTTTTAAGTGCTTCTAGATCTTTTAAAGCTTCACAAGATTTAGAACATTTTGAAACTTGTACCTCAGAATCAGAAAATGCCATGAGAGCAACCTCTGTAGATGCTTCTGCTTCTTCCTCTGCAATATAGCTCCAGTCAAATCCTAAGCCATCAATGGCAACCATGGCTTTCGAGCTTAAATCAGTAACCTCCACAACTCTTGACTTGTTTCCATATGCTCTACTCTTTCCATCTTGTTGGCTTGGCAATCTATACTCCCTTGAGTAATGACCTTTCTTGTGGCAGTTGAAGCACTCAATCTTGGACTTGTCATACCCTGCAACATCATTACTGTTTATGACAATCTTCTTGCCAGTCTTCTTCAAGAATCTCCTAGCTCTCAAACTGAGAAGAGAGAGTTGCCACTTAATATCCATCTCTTCAATATCATCTTCATCAATCTCTTGAAGATCTGAATGAGTCAACATACTTCCATTGTGCTGAGTAGTCAAGAAAGCACAATAAGTATCATCATTCAAAAGTCCACTAGTACTGCTTGAGGTGCTAGCAGTACCAAGATTTGCACTAGCAGTACCAACTGCTCCACCAACTTGCACTTCTTCATCTGGACTTGAGGAACTGGGAGTTGATACAAAGGCCAAATTGCCTGAGCTTGAGCTTGAGCTTGATCCAGCAGACTTCTTAATCTCATGTTCAACTATCTTGAAGTTGCTATAGAGATCCATTAAGCTCATGGAATCTATATCAGGCTTGTTTTTCCATACTACCACATGCATAACCCATTCAGCTGGTAGACTCCTCAGAAATTTAGAGTTGAGATCTTCCTGAGGCATCTCAATTCCTAAAACAGCCAATTGACTTATTAGTTTTTGAAGCCTATTGAACATATGATCCAACGACTCATTGCTTGTTGCAGTAAAGTTCTCAAACTGATGCTTGAGAAGGGTCTTCTGGGTTTTCTTGGTGGCTTCATTCCCACCATATCTTGCAACAATAGCTTCAAAAAGAGATTTAGCACACTTGAACTTACTAAAATTCAGCAACTGATCATTGGGAATAGTCATCAGAAGCAAACTTTTAGCCTTAACATCATTCTTGTACCTTGCCTTCTCTTCATTAGTGGTTGGCTTTGTCTGCACTGTACTCTCAGATTTACCATCAACAACAGTTGTTGCTTCTACAGGGGTAAAAGAGTTTCCATCTTCAATGATCTCCCATAGTGCATAGTCTTGCACTTGGAAAAACTGCTCAATACGAAGTCTCCACATGTCGAACTCATTAGGTTTAAGCATAGGAAGCTTAGCAGCAATGTTGGTTGTGGATGGTGTTGTTTCCATGTCCATCTTTGTTCTTCTCGGATCTTCTAAATCTATGTATCAGCAAACCTGGCTCTGATACCACTTGACCGGATCTACACACACTCCTTGTGTTAGATGTGATACTAAGAATTATACGTAGTCTAGCACGCGGAATTTACGAGCTAGCACTTAGAAGACCTTATGTGTTTTGTATGATTTGAATAAAACAAAGAACACAGAATAATAACCTTCAATGATTCAATATTATTAGAAAATAATACGAGTGATCTCCTATCACTAGGGTTTACAACCTTGAATCTTTCTAATACGTATGAACTCTCTGTGTTTCGTATACCTAGGCAATCCTTTTATAGACCAAGGATTCCTTTACAAGATAACTATCAATCTAATTCTATACGATATACACAATATCTTTTCCATATTTATCTACTTACATAAATCATAAACCGTACTAACTTCTTCACTCAGCAGTCTTAACTGCTCATGTCTTTAACACTCTTCAGCAGTCTTAACTTCCATCTTCAACAGTCCTAACTGTTACCTCCAACAGTCTTAACTGCTTAAGCTTAATTTCCTAACAATCAGAAACCCTCAGGATTGTTGCAACAGCCGCCGATTCCGGAATGGAAATGGGTGAGAATAACAATGGATTTTATTACTAAGTTGCCTAGGACGAGTAGTGGACATGACACAATATGGGTCATAGTGGACAGGCTGACGAAGTCTGCACATTTTTTTGCCATTCGTGAAGATTATAAGATGGAAAAGCTGGCGAGGATTTATATTAATGAGATTGTGGCGAGACATGGTGTGCCTGTGTCGATTATCTCAGATCGTAACAGTAGGTTTACTTCGCGGTTTTGGCAATCATTGCAAAAGGCGTTGAATACACAATTGGATATGAGCACTGCTTATCATCTACAGACTGATGGGCAAAGTGAGCGAACGATTCAGACTTTGGAGGATTTACTTAGAGCGTGTGCTATTGATTTTGGAGGAAGCTGGGATACTCATTTGCCTTTGGCTGAGTTTTCCTATAACAACAGCTATCATTCCAGTATTAGATGTGCACCATTTGAGATGTTGTATGGGAGGAAGTGTAGATCACCTATTTTATGGGAAGAGGTTGGGACAAGCCAACTAATTGGTCCTGAAATAGTGCAAGAGACTATAGATAAGGTGTTTTAAATTAAGGAAAGACTTAAGGCAGCAAGAGATCGCCAAAAGAGCTATGCGGATAACCGCCGTAAGCCCTTGGAGTTTAGTGTTGGTGACCTTGTAATGCTGAAAGTGTCTCCTTGGAAAGGTGTTGTGCGTTTTGGTAAGAAAGGCAAGTTGGCGCCTAGGTATGTAGGACCGTTTGAAATTACGGAAAGAATCGGACCGGTGGCATATCGGTTGAGATTGCCTGAGGAATTAAGTAGTGTGCATGATACGTTTCACGTATCTAATCTGAAGAAGTGTTTGGCGGATGCTAGTTTGCATGTGCCATTAGAGGAGATTAAGATTGATAAGACTCTTCACTTTGTTGAGGAACCTGTTGAGGTTATGGATCGAGAAGTCAAAAGTATGAAACGTGGTAAGATAGCATTGGTGAAGGTACGTTGGAATTCCAAGCGTGGTCCTGAATTTACTAGGGAACGTGAGGATCAGATGAGGTTTAAGTACCCGAAGTTGTTTGATGAGAAGAGTGATGAGACGAGCTAATAAATCTCGGGACGCGATTTTCCTAAGTGGGGGATGATGTAACAACCGTGATTTTTAGCAGGTTAGTTTGACCTATAGTCTCAACTCATTTAACTTTTGCTTGGTGTGTATTACTTGCTTAATTGTGATATGCGTATTATATGTGGTATATGAGTGGTATAAGTGCGTGTGTGGACCACTAAATCCCTTGGTGTGAGATTTTGTCATGTTAAGTAGTGTCGGATTTCGGGATAAGTTCATTTTGATCGCCTTTGTGGTGTGGAAATGACTTGTGTATTTTGTTGTGGTTTTGTGTTTTTGTGTAACGATTCTTCGTTCAAGTGTTTTGAGCATAAGTAAGTTACGTGGAGTTGGTTATTGTGAATATTAAGTATGAAAAATCTATTTTTGGAAACTTTGAGTGAAAATGATATTTTTCCGGGTTGTCGTAAAAACGTAAGTTTATCGCGTAAGGTGTTAATTTAAGTATAGGGTTTTTATAAAATACAAAGAGTACAAGGTTTTAAGTGTAATAATTAAATTTAATAAAAAAATAAAATATATATATATATATATATATATATATATATATATATATATATATATAATATTCGGCCGAATGGGGAAAAAAAGAAAATAATGAAACCAAGTTTGATTAGGATTGTATCTTGGAGGAAAAGTTATTCACTTAGGGTTTCTAGAGGTCTATAAATACAAACCAAAAACCCTCATTCCCCCTCCTATTGAATTTCGGTCGAACACCCCAAGAAAAAGAGAAGAAGATTTTTTTTTGGGTTTCAATAATTCAATTTAAGGTATGTTAAGTAAACCCTAATTGTGTAATTAATTTTTATTGTGCATGTAACAAGTTATGGTGGATCTAGGGTTTGTAATTAGATCCGTAAATTAATGAGATAGACCATGTAGGGATCAATAATTAATGATGGTATGATAATTGGTGAAGTAGTTAGGGTTTAGAACTTGGTAATTAAAGAGTTAGGGTTTTGACAGATTTGTAAGGCCGTAGAGATTCGATGAGATCTAATAGATGAAGATGAGTTTGATCACGAATTTTATGTCTATATTATAGTTCAGAGAAAGAGCTTTCTAAAAAGTCCAACCACGATCAATTTTTGAGGTCGGGAGGTCAGTCAAAAGATTTTTGTAAGTTAAGGTGTCAAAATTGTTAAACCGGGGTAGAATTAGGGTAAAAGTATTGAGGTCAAAGGTGGCTTTGAAAGTGGAATTTGGATAAGGCCTTCTGTGGGAATCAAGTTCTATATTATATTTGACTTCCACGCGAAAATTAGGCGATAATAAGTTGTGTGAGTGGGTCTACGAGGTCAAAACTTTTTGATGTCCGATCAGATCCGAATCTGGATAGTTGTCATGTTTGATTTTTCATTGGGTACTTGTGTGTGTTTTTAGTGCATGATCTTCTGGGACAAGCTTGTATGCTTATGAAGGATCATGGTGAATTTTTGGTGTGAGTTGTGAAGCTTTATTCGCTGTGATTTTATGTGGGTGAAAGTACTTTAGAAATCTGCGTTTCTGAAATTTTTAATTAAGGGATTTAGTGAGTGTCAAGTATTGGGTGGTGATTAGTATGGAGTCTAGGTAATCCATGGTGGGTTATATGAACCTTAGACATCCATCATATGTGTGTTACATGGACTATGGCTTTTAGCTTGGTCGCGTGTAACGTGATTGTTATTTTTGTGATATAGATTTGTGATTTGGTATTTGGAAGCTGCAAAGATTGAGGTGAGTTCATAGTCCCATATTTTTACTTTGTTTTAAACTTGGGATGGAGATGATGCTTGTTAAAATTGTTTTTGAGTTACTGTGATTATGTGTTGTTAAAATGCATGGACTTGTAATGGTTATTATATGTATACTGCATGTTATTGTGGTGTTTAATTGTGGTGATTATTTGAGTGGGAAAGTCCTAGTGGCTCTACTCATTATAATTATCTTGGATCGGTGGGCACGTTTCGTCCCAATGGTGGTGGTATTTGGATCGGTGGGCACGTTCCGTCCCAGTTTATTGGATCGGTGGGCACGTTCCGTCCCGTAAGCTATGATTGCATGTTAGTTGTATAATAACTATATTGTTGATGTCCTGCTATGTTTTATAATCACAGTGAACGGATAATCAAGGTGTTTTTTGTGTCTTAAACCTATGAATCTCACCAACATTATGTTTACATTTTAAGCATCATTTTCAGGTGAGCATTCTAAGGATAAGATAGAAGGGCGTGACTAGAAGAGACTAGTTTGCATTTGAGGATGACTATCTTTAAGTTTTCAATTTGATCTAGTTGGATTTTGTTTATGATACATTGATGTCTTTCATTATTACGTTATGTTTTAGTGAAGATACCTTGGAGGTTGTTTTTGGTTATTTTGTTCTGGGGTATCGTTACGACACTGTGTGTTTGTTCTTTACTCTATTTATTTGCATATAGTAAATCTCTATATAGACGCCATGTGTTGTGATGATATCCATGAAGTTACACTCGCATTTCCGCTATTGGTGAGGTGTGACAGTAAACTTCATGGTGGCAGGATCATCATATAGCTTTCGTGGCTTGAACGCCATTCTGCTTAATTGGTAGATACGGGAGTACGTGATCTGAAAACTATGAATTTAGAAAGCTAGGGCTAAAAGGTGGTATTTTGTATTCAATGTCAACGTTAAAAAAGAAACACTAAAGGTATAATAGATTTTGTTGTGGTGGACTGAAAAGTTGTTTAAATGAGGCGAGATCAATCATTACAAAAGGATTGATATTTAAATGAGCCTATCATAGCCGTTATTTGACTTATCAAAACCATCTGTTTGCTTATCAAATTTGTCTTTATATACAGTAATATTTTACGAATCGTTAATCATTACCCATAAATAATCAAACTGTCACGACAAGCACAAAATTATCTTTCATTCAAGATCCTATGACATATACTTTTGATGAAATAATGTTTTATCATTTTTACGGGTATTGAATTTTAACACCATATTTCTTTTCAGCAACATAATCCTTCATAGGCCCCCCTTCGACGGAGTTTAGTATTAGCATTTTTATTGAAAATTTAATAAAACTCCCTATGTCGGAAAATTATTGTCTTTAGAAAAAAATACATGATTTAAGAAAAGTGAGATAATTACACTTTTCAACTAATCAAATATCATATCCACATATTAAATTCTTTTTTGATTGATTGAAATGAACAATGAATAATTATTTTTGTACATCTCAAAATGAAATGATCAAACAACAACAACAATTCTCAATTCCATTTAAACAAGGTATGGGGGAGGTGGAGTGTAGACAGATAATAACTCCTACTTTAGGGTAAACCCTAGAGTAAGAGACTATTTTCAAGAAGACCTCCGGCAAGTGTAAATGTGAGAAGGAATGTGTGAATGTGTGATCATGTAGGGATGAAAGAATAAAAGAACTACAAAAGCACATAAAGCATAGCAAGCAAACAAGGGGCACATGATATATACCAAGAATAAAAATATGTATAAAAGCATAGAAGCAAATAATCATACAACGCATGAAAGCATAAAATATAATATAAGAACGTGAATAGGAGAAAAGGGGGCATTAACAGGAAAGTATAAACACATACAATCATAGGGGAAGATGTACTATAATTTTGAAACGAAGAAAGTATAAATATTGTCTTTTTTCATAAATTCGAAGTACATGTTACAAGAAAATCATAACTAGTGACGAATCCAGACCCGATAAGGTTAATATGGTCGGGTTTAAATAGCATATCAGGTTAGACTGCCCGAACCTGATAAGATGACATTGTTATAGGGTCAGGTTAGAGTTAAACTTATATATGTTATCGGGTTATCAATCGAGTCAACCCACCCAAAAACATGTTATATAATTTTTTTAATATAAAGATTTAACAGTTGCATTCAGTTTTAACATTTGTGCGACATTTAGTCAAGAACATGACTTTGAAATAACTATGATTTCTATCATGTAAACATAAATTTAAAGGGAGAGTGACACAAAAAAGTACCCAGCTTAAGACTAGTTTCCAATCAAGGCACCAAGCTTCTTTTTGGAAGAAAAAGGTAGTCAACATATTTTATTATTATTATTATTATTTTTTTGCTCCAATTTTGGTCTTTTGGTTAAATATTAAACGAATTTTCGTCAAGTTCATCATTTCATGCCCTCTACTACCCACCACCACCACCAACCACCGTCGCGACCACCTATCCCACCCAACACTAGCACCGCCTGGTGGTGGTGTGTGGGATTGGTGGTGGCAATGGTGGTTGGTGGTGGTGTTGGTGGTGGTGGTTCCTAGTGGCGGCGGTGGTTAGTGGTGGTGGTGGCAGTGGTAAAAGACATGAAATGATGAAACTTAACGAAAAATCATTAAATATTTAACGGAATAACTGAAATTGGCCAAAAAAAAAATGAAACTACGTTTTTCTGCCAGAAAAAGAGTTTGATACATTGATTAGAAACTACTCCTAAGTCGAGTATCTTTCCCTGCCATTTACCCAATTTTAAACGATAAGAAACTGAATATTTTGCATATCTTGTCATAAAATGTTATGCTAGTCATGGAATTTATTCCAGTCCATTCATCTGTTGGAAAACATGTCTAATGTTTAATTGTTAAACTAAATTAATCAAGAGTTAAGAATAAAATAAGCAAACTAATCTATTGTTCAATCGCTAAACTAATATACTTTTTTCGTCTTAATTTTATTATTCATTTTTGCTTTTTGAGTTATCCTAAAAAGATTGTCTACTACTAAAAATAGAATTTAAATTTTTTTAAATTTACTATATTACTTTTAATCAAAAATTATTATTTACAAGAATTAAGAATATTTACATACCAAAAGTTTTCCTACTAAAAGTTCTAGTCACTCATCTTTTACATTGAATAACAAACGTACTTTCTGTTGGAATTATAATATCATGACAATCATATATAAACAATAACATCAAAGAACACATGCGGAAGCGTAGGAACAACAACACATAATTAATTAACCGAATTTAAATGTATACGTACCTTAATGATTCTAGCAAAACAAGAATCAATCCAAGCAACTTAAGTGATGAACCCTAATTAGGGTTTATACGGATTACACGAATTGCCCCTTACCGAATTTGCAATTCAATCCAAGAATCAAACAATAGTGTGTTTGATTCACGTTCTTGCACACACGTACTAATACCAAGAAAACGTTTATGCAAGTAAAAACACAAAACAAAACCAAACACTTTGTTTTGAAAAACAAAGTCGATCGACCCTAAGGGGTGTTTGTACGATCGGCCTTAAGAGGAAGAAAAGGAAGAAAACTTTAGGTATTAGCAAGTGCACAAAAGGTACCAACTAATGACCCCTAGGTTTGCTTATATACTAAATGTAACTTGGTGACCAAGTTTGAGTGGGATTGGGTTTTACCCCAAAACCCACGACCGGCCTACAACCCACAAGGGTTTTCGAAACATTCTTATCATCCAAATTTCAATCTAGTCCCTTTCCTTTTCCTGTTAGTCAATTATCAATAATTACTTAATGGTCGTTATGTGTTTTGTGTTAATTAATAATTATATATAACGTTTCATAAATAATTATTATTCGTTAACTCATCATACGTAAAGTGTGCAATCACGTGATCTCGAGTTCGATCCTAACACACAACTATTATTTTATGTCTACAAAATTAACAGCTCCCACTTAGACATATCTTAATAGTTGTGATCACATCGGTTAGCGTCTTGCAACACGCCGATGCCTCTAGTACAACTCGAGTAGGTCTCCTGGAAAAACCTTTAATGATTCATCATTATTATTATCCTTTTGTTACTAATACTACATTAAATAAAGATATGGATTAAAGTAATTCTTTATTCAAATATTCTGTTCTCGTTGTTTGTGATTAAGCAAGATTACCAAATCTTCTGAACATATTCACGGGAGATCTTGGGCGTGGCCACGTAAACATTTTGTCAACCCCACGAGGGGCCCAACAGTATTAAACTCCAAAATAAATTTGAAGGAACAAATTCTATCTTGACTACAAGCATAACCTATGAATTTTGAAACAATTCCGAAAACAATCCTTATGACTACCAGTTATGTATAACGTTAAATTGTTCCACAGAATGCACTACATTCATAACAGTTATCTGGTATCTCAAGTATGAGGATAACTATTCATGATTTACTTAATAACAATATCCATAAAGTAACATCATGTAGTTTGGGATACGTCATATATTCAATTCATTGAATATCATGTGAATTTGGCATGTCAACGCATCAATATACTTTCAAGTATATTATTCCAAAACTCAGCTTTGTCTTAATTTAATGATATTCCCATATCATTAACTAACAACGGATGATTTAGAATAACTAATTTATTCACGGATTAAACATGCAAATATAGGATAACAATATTAAATAATGAACATAAACATGACCAATACTTTATTTCATTAAAAATAATAAATGTTTACAATATCCTTTATCCAAATACTAAACACAGTCATGCAAGAAACTTCTAGCTAATCTAAGTCCAATGCCATTGGCAAGTTCAGTAAGCTTTTCTTTAGCTAAAGCTTTAGTGAATGGATCAGCTAAGTTATAATCTGTGTGAACTTTCAAGAGATTAATTTCTCCTATGTTGACTTGTTGTTGAACATAGTGATACTTCCGTAGAAAATGTCTGGTGCCCTTCATGACTCTAGGTTCATTGGCAAATATGATTGCAGCAGAATTTTCGCAATACATATTAATAGGCGATTCAATTGAAGGCATAACAACAAGCCCTGAAATGAATTTCCTAATCCAAACAGCCTCCATTGCAGCTTCTGAAGCAGCTATGTATTCGGCCTCTGTTGCAGACATTACAATTGTACTCTGCTTCTTGCTCTTCTAGTCTACTGCTCCTCCATTGATAACAAAGACATAACCAGTCTGAGACTTCGCATCATCTTTGTCACATTTCCAGGACGCATCACAGTAACCTGTTACATCAAGTTATGTAGCTGGATTTTCACCATACACAAGATACATATCTTTCGTATGCCTAAGATACTTTAGAATATGTTTAACAACAATCCAATGTTTTTCACATGGATGCTGTTGAAATTGACTGGTGATATTTTGAGCGAACACCACATCTGGCCTTGTGTATCTCACCGCATACATAATTGATCCTACAGCCGAAGCATAAGGAACTTTGCTCATGCGTGCCACCTCTGCAGGTGTTGAAGCACATAACTCACTGCTCAAGCCATGTTTCACTTCCATTGACAAATATCCTTTCTTGAAATTTTGTATATTGAATCTCTTCAATATTTTATCAATGTAAGCACTTTTACTTAATCCAATTAACCGCCTTGATCTATCTCTATAGATCTTGATTCCCAGAATATATGCAGCTTCTCCTAAATCCTTCATAGAAAAGCACTTTCCAAGATGTGCCTTAACCTTTTGCAAACTTGGAATGTCTTTTCCCATGATCAATATGTCATCAACATATAGGATAAGGAAAATTACATTACTCCCACTAGCTTTGTGATATACACATGGCTCATCAAGATTTTGAGTAAATTATATACTGTAACTTTTATGTGCCATCCAGGATACACGACATCATTGTCAAAGTCTTGGACGTGGTTGACGATGTTTAGTAGAGACTCAAAAAGGCTTTACACTAATCATGAAGACTCAAGATCCATGTAGAATGTTTCTAAAAGTCTCTCTTTGTTCTTCATTTACAAAAGTATATGGTTGCTTCTAAAATAGTGTAGAGTTCTTTTGCAAATATCCATCACTTAGAAATGGTATAAATGATGGTGGACTAATTTGAAACAAAGCAGTCTAAATTTATCTTATAATTGCTTATGTTAGGTTCTCTCAATGAATACAAAAGATTTATGTGTTCCATATGTCTTCTGTGTGCTAATTTTGGTTGCCTGATCATTTTGAGGGAGGCTAACCTAGTTGATATATTTTGATGCTCACCTTCTATCTCTACAAACCAACTATACCCTACCGTGGTTGCTACAAAGCTAGTCAAACAAAAAGACAAATAAAATCCTCAATAAAATAAGCAACATTTTTTATGACCCATTGCTCCCTGTAGGAAATTCTGATGATAAGTGTTTGTAGTTAGATTGTAGAATACTAGAAGACTACCTGTGCATAACGACGAGAATTTATAACGACAAATAATTATAGCTGTGATATTGTGGTTAAGATGTAGGGATTGGGATTAAGATATGAATATGAAATATATATTAAAAAAAAAGTAAGCGATTAGTATTACATAAAAGTGCAATAAACAAAATACTACACTCTTACGTTACGCTTGTTTAACAATGTCATCAACATTAGTGTAACACCCCCATCCGAGAACGGGTCAAATGTCACATTTATGGCGTCAAACAGAACATACGCAAGTGGAAGACTTTAATAATACAATGTTTACAAAGGTATTCTTAGAAAAAGATAAAGTACTAGATCTGAACATTACAACTTCCATACTAAAATACAAACTAAGTCCAAAAGAAAAACTCTAAATGCATCTCTAATCCATGGGAAGCTATCAAGGTATTCCACTAAGAGCTCCTAAGCACTCGTCACTCGAATCCCAGCCTCCCTCTTAGAACCTGCCGTAGGAAAAGAAAATGCGGCTGAGCTTAAAAAGCCCAGTGAACAGATATATATAATGAAAGGTAATAAGAAAACGAATGAACGAAACAAAACTAAGGAAACCTGTTGAACAATATACCATAAGTCATGAGAAAAATAAATGAATGAATAAGGAAATCAGAAATAACAAAGGAATTCCCACGAGCCCTAAACAGATATGTCTAGACATGATACATGAATAGACCCAAAACAGATAAACATAATCATAATCATAATCATAGCAAAGTCATAGCAAAGTGTACATGGAGTAGCTAGCTCGCAATGTACCAGAAGTGAAATGGGGTGTATAGCACACACACAATCCATTCACTAAATAACTGAACTGAACAAAGTACCTAGGATGCATCCATATGCTCTCTTCAAAAAACAAACTCATACCTATGTACACGAGTACAAAGACAAGTATATATACATATATATAATGGCTAAGTGCACAATATACAAATATGGGAACGCTATGGATCAATCACACCTCCACAGATAGTGTCATGTAATTGGTGCCTCAATGACATGGTCATGGTACCTTAATGACTAGTTAATAGCTCGGACAACAGAATAATTCAAATGATATATAAAGCATAAAGGGACAATCATAAGTTGTCGAAACCAAGATAATATCTAAAAGAATGAATATCATATCAAACGGAATAGCAAAACGAATATCGAATCAAACGATAAGCAATCATGGATAATGATAACAAATGTGCAAATGATACGGATCAAGAGTCATGAGAAATCCTTAAAGAAAAGGAATAGAATACCTTAACGCGTATGAAAGGAAAGCAAACGAATGAATGAACACAAGGAAAAAACATCGCGCATCTTCAAATGATCTACATGAAATAGGGATCACTTAATACTTATATGTTTATTTCATAAGTTACAAATGGTTTTAATGATTTATACTTATAGTTATACTCATAACTTATTTTAGGTTTATTTTACAAATCTGGGTCAGTTTCTTATGAATTTTAAGACACATCAAATGAACACCAGATACTCTTCTAATTTTTCCTAAGTTTTCCACATGAGTTAAGTAATTACTAAAATTTTTGAAGATTTTATTAATAAGTGTAAGTACCCCTTTAAAATTCATCTTTCCAGACCTACCCAGAAAAATAACTGCACAGACACCCAGAAAGTTTGCCCTAAACCAACCCATTTCGACACTTTAGAAAAATCCACCAAAATTCCAGGAATCAAACATATCCTAAATATTACCCTTGTGGGATTATAGCTCTTATCCCCTCACGGTTTGGAAATTAAAATTCAAAAACACTAGCTGAATTTTCAGACTCCTAAACTCAGGATTGACAACCAATGTTCTAAAAATTAGAAAGTCACTTTCCCGACCTCCAATGATCAAGAAAATTCCATATCCAGAAAATAGACAACTTGAACTTAATTTGGACTCAAGAATCCTGTAAAAACACGTTGGTATCATCAAGATTTACCCCTTGCAACTCGACCCAAATTCTGGACAGCAATCCTCACATAAAATCATAACAAACCCTAACCATTATAAGCCCTAATCGACCCCTAATTAATTATATAGTGTTTCCAGATTCGATTCAACATTAATTAGCCACTCAAAAGCATATTAAGATAATTATCTTGATTCGTATAACATGTTTGTGATCTGATTTAGAATGATTTAATTCTGATTATGTGCATACATGTATGTGTGTGTCGTATAAGAGAATGACAAGAGGAAGATGATGATTACCCAATGAAGCTGAAACAAGAAGATCAAACAACAAGGATCACGAATCACACACACCAAGGCTGCTACGATATATCACTTCAAGGATCACCAAGGGCTGCTACAACTCTTCTTCTTTCTTGATTTTTGGAGAGAAAACACAAGGAATTATGGGACAATTTAGGGTTCGGTTAAGGAGGAATGAAGGAGAGCCGATTATAATTTTTTTGGGGGAGAGGGAAAAACGTGTGAAGGAGGGAGGGAGAAAAAGGAAACCGTGACTTGTATTTAGGCAAGTAGGGGAACCAAATCCTTTTATTTTGTTAGATAATTCATTATGTTTTCCTTATTATTATCCCCTTTGTTTTTTAAAAACGTAAAACATAAAATAAAAATTAAGGGTGTCGTTAGTTTTGTAGTTCGGATTAGGACATAGGATTTTAATTTAGTTATTTACTTAGGATATATATTTAAATGTGTACAAATTATATAACATATAGTTTTAATGTCGTTTACTTATTATATATAACTTAGGTAAAAAAAAAATTCAAATTAGATGTAAAAATGTGAAATCAGAATTTAGGGTTTTACAACTCTTCCCTTCTAAAAAGAAATTTTCGTCCTCGAAATTGAAGTGAGATGAGTAAACGAAAACGTACCAAATCACGAAATGAAATGAAAATGATTTTAACAAACGGAAAGGTTGTTTCTCATGACTCGATCCTGACGATCGAAAATAGCCTCAGGCTCTCTCAATAGAAAAAATCATAACAAATCTGATCCAACGGATTCGAAACCACATGCGACGGATGATAACTGAGACATCTCAAACGAGATACATGAACTGAATCATGATATGAACATGAGATAAATACGGAGGCAATGCTAAACGGTAGGAATTTTCACAATCCTATTCTAAAATTCCGACGAATCAAGGAAACGTACAAATGATCAACGAAGTAATTATCGAATTATCGAACGTATAAAATGCATAAGTATAAGGGTAGAATACCCGTAACGATAAGAACGAACCTAAGGACTAACGAATCACTGAATAAATCTCTATCTATGTCAGGACGTCTAACCCTTCTGTACGGAGATACCCCAAGAACACACAACCCCTGGTCTAAAATTCCAAAGTTCCTCTTCCACGGTAACTATTCTTTCAGTCACTATAATCAACTCCGAATCTTCAATAAGCAGCTATCTAACCCCCCTTCCAACAAAAGATGTTCTATACTTCCATCCTTACCAAAGTACAAGATCCTAACATATCTTCTAGAGTCCGAATAGTTCATTCCTTCTGTCCATTTATCTGAGGGTGAAAAGAAATCTTAACTTGAGTCTGATTCCTCAAGCCTTCTATAATTCTCCCTGGAACTGTAAAGTAAAACACGAATCTCTGACATGATCACTACTGCTAACTCCAAGTTATGTGTTGGATATTCCGCCTCCTACGGTTCTAGTTGTCTTGATGCATAAGCAATATCCTTCCCGTGCTGCACAAGTGTATAACCAAGTCTCTTCTTGAAATCATTCCCAAAATTGGTACCCACCTAGAAGCTAATTCCTGTTTCAGCTCTTCAAACTCAGTTCCTGTTCCTCATCCCAACTAAACTTCTCCTCTCTTCTCATACACTTCATCAACGATAACGCCAGTCGTGAACATCTTCCACAATCCTTCTACAAGACTCAAAGGTTCTAACCCCAGTAACTGTCATCGTTCTTGACCATTTAGTGATAATCCCAATCTTTGCAGGATCCAAAATGATACCATCTGCTAAGAACGTCTCTTGTCCCAACCACAATATCACCCTTCGAGAATTTTGTTTAAAGCTTCTTCTGACACACAGTTCTAACACAATACGAAAATGGTCCTCTTGTTTCTCCTTCGTCTCTGAATACACCAAGATGTCATACTATGACAAATTCGTCCCAGTACTCACGAAAGACACGATTCATCAAGTCCATAAACAGTCAGAGCATTAGCCAATAATGTTGGCATCACTAACACTCGTAGTGGCCGTAATGAATACGAAAGGCAGTTCTAGGAATATCTTCAAGCCATAAATCCATCTAAAGGAAAACTTCGTGTCCTAAAATTGATCAGATACATCGTCGATTCGAGGTAGTGGATAACGGTTTCTAACAGTAATACGGTTCAGCTTCTAGAAGTCAACACATAATCTCCTACTACTATCCTTCCTCTTTACGAATAAAACCGGGGTAGTCCACGGAGGTGTACTCGGAAAAATAAAACCACTTACAAGTTGTTCCTTCAGTTCTTCCCATCTAAATGGTGTCATTCAATATGGAGTTTCAGATTCAGGCAAAACGTCGTTCCATACGGATAGTGTTATGTCTCATCAGACCTTACTGTTCCGGCACTTCTCAAGATATCTTATGCTCCCAATAAGTTCAAGTTATATGATGTTTGTATTATCATGTTGATTAGGCGTCATAATAGTTGCATCATATAATCATGCCTTTATTGGTATCATATTCCACCTCGAGTCGTGACTAAACAATCTCTTAGTACCATGTCATATCAACTTCACATTCTGGTGAAAATCTTGGTGGTTCGATTCAGGAATTACATCGAGAAAATTCAGATTGTAAAATGACTCTCAAGGGAAGATCCATCCAACGGTGTATTAAATAGGTGCTAGAAAAACCTTCACAACCGCGAAGAATAATGTACGAGTTTTCAGGGTAGTAATGATAACAACGGTTAATCAGTCGGAAATCATGGTAAGGAATTCAGGATTGTTCAAAACGCCAAAGGTGGGACGTAGTATGACAGTAGTTAGCATCTAAATGCTCAGTCCGCCGGTCCATACCAGAATGACATCAAAACCGTATACTTCCAAAGGAAACAATTTAGCAGAACGAAATGGACAATTTCTTATACTCGTGGTTACTCACCACCAGATTTCTCATAGGAATGGAAAGGGTTAAGGCATAACTTAATAGTGTAGAGGGGACCTTAATATGCTTAACAAAAGCAAGGGAAATCACCGAATGTGTTAAACACATCATGGTCATCAGAATCCTCAGAATGGTCGAAGAGGCATCTAAATGATTAACAAACGAATCAGAGGTTAAGGTCGGAATCAGAAAATAAAACTCATATAGTGTAAGGCATAACCATAAAATTATCAAGGCATTTTAAACTTACTTGGTCACTAAACTCATGCTGAACAACATGATAAGTTTCCTAAATCTCCAGAAGGAATGATCTTAAATGGGGCTTAACTAAAAGGTAGGGGTACGAATCAGAGTGATGCGGAAGCAATATACCTAACAAATGTCTTATCACATAGTCTACCCAATCCTCACCAGTCATATCATACGTTCTTGTAGAGTGGAAATCCTGAGGCAAATTCTCAAAGGTTGTTTCATAAGCTCCTATAGTGCTAACCTAAGGGCCTCATATTCACAGGTCATGATTTTATGTACTACAAGTCGAAGCCTTTGCTCTGATACCATAATTGTAACACCCCCATTCGAGAACGGGTCAAATGTCACATTTATGGCGTCGAACAAAACATACGCAAGCGGAAGACTTTAATAATACAATGTTCACAAAGGTATTCTAAGAAAAAGATAAAGTACTAAATCTGAACATTACAACTTCCATACTAAAATGCAAACTAAGTCCAAAAGAAAAACTCTAAATGCATCTCTAATCCATGGGAAGCTATCAAGGTGTTCCACTAAGAGCTCCTAAGCACTCGTCACTCGAATCCCAGCCTCCCTCTTAGAACCTGCCGCAGGAAAAGAAAATGCGGCTGAGCTTAAAAAGCCTAGTGAACAGATATATATATATATATATATATATATATATATATATATATATATATATATATATATATATAGCCCAGTATATATATATATATATATATATATATATATATATATATATATATATATATATATATAATGAAAGGTAATAAGCAAACGAATGAACGAAACGAAACTAAGGAAACCTGCTAAACAATATACCATAAGTCATGAGAAAATAAATGAATGAATAAGGAAATCAGAAATAACAAAGGAATGCCCACGAGCCCTAAACAGATATGTCTAGACATGATACATGAATAGACCCAAAACAGATAAACATAATCATAATCATAATCATAGCAAAGTCATAGCAAAGTGTACATGGAGTAGCTAGCTCGCAATGTACCAGAAGTGAAATGGGGTGTATAGCACACACACAATCTATTCACTAAATAACTGAACTGAACAAAGTACCTAGGATGCATCCATATGCTCTCTACAAAAAACAAAGTCATACCTATGTACACGAGTACAAAGACAAGTATATATACATATATATAATGGCCAAGTGCACAATATACAAATATGGGAACGCCATGGATCAATCACACCTCCACAGATAGTGTCATGTAATTGGTGCCTCAATGACATGGTCATGGTACCTTCATGACTAGTTAATAGCTCGGACAACAGAATAAGTCAAATGAAATATAAATCATAAAGGGACAATCATAAGTTGTCGAAACCAAGATAATATCTAAAAGAATGAATATCATATCAAATGGAATAGCAAAACGAATACCGAATCAATGATAAGCAATCATGGATAATGATAACAAATGTGCAAATGATACGGATCAAGAGTCATGAGAAATCCTTAAAGAAAAGGAATAGAATATCTATACCTTAACGCGTATGAAAGGAAAGCAAACGAATGAATGAACACAAGGAAACAACATCGTGCCTCTTCAAATGACCTACATGAAATAGGGATCACTTAATACTTATATTGTGGCAACCTGTAAAATTCCTCAGTGATTTGTAAATGCTAATCAAGTATTAAATTACCATTACAGTTCAATTAACCATTTTTACGAGCAAAATTTAAAAATTTTATTACATTACAATAAATCAAACACGTTGATACGTGATTCACAATACATTGGAACGAGCTCACACACGGACCATGACAAATTCAAATTACAAATAATAAACCAAACGGATCCATATTACTATTTGATGACGTATAGTCTTGGCCCAATTTTGAGCCTGTTACTATTCAAGCCCAAGTCCAAATTCATATATTCCTTTATTTCAGTCGAATCAATCCACCAACACTTGGCCTTTTTATTTTGTGATCTCAATACTAAACCTATACTACATTTTACATCACTCGAATCTTCACACTTCAAATAATCAGGTTCGACAAACCTTGTTGTCTAATTCGAATATTTGGTCCATGTACCAGGCCTAAAGTAAACGCTAGTCGACACTATCACAAGTTCATCCAAGTTCCACCAAATTCGACACAACTCAATTTTCCCTATACGTTTTGCATTTGATCCTAGTCTAAACGACTTCTTAAGTCCTTGAACACCTTCTCTATATATTTGGTCACGATAAATATTCATTTGGACCTTTTGGCATGTCGAATAAACTCATATACATGCAACTTGATTTATAACCAAACCTACACACAAGCTATACCCTTAATATCATCATACTCGAGTATTATTCCCCTAAATCCTTATCCCAATCCCTGCTACACATCTAATCAAATCCAATTTGTGTCATTATAATACAATAAACTCGACTATATACATGCATACATATTCGGATGATCACCCATAAACTCCTTTCATACTTAAACATTTCACACACATATCTTTCTAAGTATTTCCTTCTACTGCCGAGATCTTCCAAGCACAAGGATCCAAGTTCTAGCCATTTCGAATCCATTTTCAAGCGTTCGAGCTTCATTCGAATCATTAGTGATCATTCTAACGTGTGGCTTGCAAAACACACGAGTTCTAATCCATTCTCACGTATTTCTCACCCCCTTTTAGGTGTAGTAAGCTTTTGAAACTCATTTCCATTCATTCTTATGGTTTTCAATATATCATGCATCATATATATATTTCATTCGATCATTTCAAGCTTTCCTTTATTATTTTCGTTTTCTCGTATTCATTTTATGTATTGCATATTGACCTCCTATTCATGGATGGCTAGAATACAAGTTATACATTTATTCGGCACTCATTTCACCATTCTAATGCTTATCAAGACATATTTCTAACCTATATTTCATATCATACGTTATATGTCATTTTATATACTTTGGACCTATTGATTATTCGACTAAGAAATGACCCCATATAATCCATTTTACACATACAACATATCGATTTTATGGCTCGTACTAATTCTCTATAAGCTCATCTAACAAGCTGTTAAAATAGGCTCACATTATAAGCTCTAAAAAGTCCTTTTATAACCCTAAAGCTATCGTTATTCAAAACAGTTACAATACTCACTAAATTGTCGAGTAGGCTTTCAAGCCCACTTAGCTTGAAATAAGCACTATCGAAAAAGCAGTCGAATAAGCTCATTCGTAATATTTTTGAGACACTAAAATAAGCCCAAAACTAGGCCCAATTTATTTTCAAACCCAACGGATCGTTATTTCTTAATGGACCTTGTTTTATCTCGTTAAAGCCCAATAAGCACTAAATAAGCCCTTATTTAGTAATAAGCAGTTTTTACAACTCAAATAAGCTACTGGAGACTATTGAAACTTTTGGAAAACTTAATACACCATTTTTGTGATTTTTGGACTTAATTTGCAAATATTTATACATATCGGGTTAAAAGTGTAACATCCACATAATTATGTTTCAACTGTCATTTTTATAACCTAATGGTAGAAATTGTTCAAACAGTAAACAGAAGTCTTAAAATGTCTTTTTGGAACCTTTTTGGACTAAAAGTGTAAATATAACTAACCAAGGACTAACGGTGCAAAAGTTACTCCGTTAGGGTGGAAAGTGTAAATTTCGTATAAGTTCAGAGACCATTCAGTAACATTATTTCATACATATTTCTATTACATGTTTTACACATTTTCATGCATAAGGGCATTTTTACAATTCGTACAACATATTCAAATCACGTTACGTTTATATATTTATAACGAATTTTAAAGAATAAACTTAACGTATCATTCAACCACTTTCGAGGAAACGATATTTATGGATTCAAAATAACATAAAAATAAGATAATATTATATATAATATTATTTTTGAACTTTAAGCATTTTAAGCATATCATCTATTCACATCACGAACCCAATTCGTTATCCGATGCACTTTTCACAATCATTATTCGTATTAAGCCAAAACTGTCAAAATCTTAGACTTCCCTATTATTCAGGTCGTGTGTTGGAGCCGTTCCCATAATATATTTGATTTCACATTTCACCTTTGCCAGTTACACTCAAAGAGAGTTCATAGTCCCACTTTTATCTTTCACATACTTTCAAATACGTGGGGAGATACATGCTACAAAATAGAACACAAGTATTTTCTGTATGCTACACCTGACTGATATTGCCTAAGTTACACTATTGCCAAAAGCCCCTCACATCATGAACCATTAATCACTTGCGAGTGAACGCGAATATAGTGAAGAGATCTATTGGAGGCTGACTGCCTATTTGAACTAGTGTCGGATGGGGCGTTTAGTTGCTAGCCGGATTAGTCGAATGCATTATATTTGAAGGAAATAGGAAGATGGAAATCTCCTACACGAGGGCCATAACTCACACCATTAATTTGGTGTGTTCACCCGTTTCACGATACACTGTTAATGTTTGCGTGTCATGAGACTTAGGGCAATATATCCAACTGCAATATCACTATTTCAAATATGATTGTAATTCACATGCAATTATAGACTTGTGTTCAAACTGATTACAATTACAAACACTATGATTTCACTCAACAATTTTGTTGACTTTTAGCATGTTTATCTCAGGTAATTAACGGAGCATTCAAGGCACGGAGTGGGCATTAAACTGATGGTTTTTGTGTTGTTAAATAAATTATGTCATTCATTTCAAACTACTACACCTTTTGTGAAATATTGCAATATTGCAAATTTTCTTTTTTATCTGAATTATTAAATGAATGACAATAACTTTCAAAACGCCTCTTTTGAGTCGTTGTCTATGATTATGACTATGATCCTCCTCATAATACCCCTATTAGTCTTCTACTGTTAACTCAAAATTTAGGGGGTGTTACATATATGTTTATTTCATAAGTTACAAATGGTTTTAATGATTTATACTTATAGTTATACTCATAACTTATTTTAGGTTTATTTTACAAATCTAGGTAAGTTTCTTATGAATTTTAAGACATATCAAATGAACTCCAGATACTATCCTAATTTTTCCTAAGGTTCCCACATGAGTTAAGTAACTACTCAAATTTTTGCAGATTTTATTAATAAGTGTAAGTACCCCTTTAAAATTCATCTTTCCAGACCTACCTAGAAAAATAACTGCACAGACACCCAGAAAGTTTTCCCTAAACCAACCCATTTCAACAATTCAGAAAAATCCACCAAAATTCCACGAATCCAAAAATATCCTAAATATTACCCTTGTAGATTTATAGCTCTTAACCCCTCACGGTTTGGAAATTAAAATTCAAAAACACCAGCAGAATTTTCAGACTCCTAAACTCAGGATTGACAACCAACGTTCTAAAAATCAGAAAGTCACTTTCCCAACCTCCAATGATCAAGAAAATTACATATCCAGAAAATAGACAACTTGAACTTAATTTTAGACTCAAGAATCCTATAAAAACACGTTGGTATCATCAAGATTTACCCCTTGCAACTCGACCCAAATTCTGGACAGCAATCCTCACATAAAATCATAACAAACCCTAACCCTTATAAGCCCTAATCGACCCCTAATTAATTATCTAGTGTTTCCAGATTCGATTCCACATTAATGAGCCACTCAAAAGCATATTAACATAATTATCTTGATTCGTATAACATGTTTGTGATCTGATTTAGAATGATTTAATTCTGATTATGTGCATACATGTATGTGTGTGTCGTATAAGAGAATAACAAGAGGAAGATGATGATTACCCAATGAAGCCGAAACAAGAAGATCAAACAACAAGGATCACGAATCACACACACCAAGGCTGCTACGATATACCACTTCAAGGATCACCAAGGGCTGCTACAACTCTTCTTCTTTCTTGATTTTTGGAGAGAAAACACAAGGAATTATGGGATAATTTAGGGTTCGGTTAAGGTGGAATGAAGGAGAGCCAATTATAATTTTTTTGGGGGAGAGGGAAAAACGTGTGAAGGAGGGAGGGAGAAAAAGGAAAACCGTGTCTTGTATTTAGGCAAGTAGGGGAACCAAATCCTTTTATTTTGTTAGATAATTCATTATGTTTTCCTTATTCTTATCCCCTTTGTTTTATAAAAACGTAAAACATAAAATAAAAATTAAGGGTGTCGTTAGTTTTGTAGTTAGGATTAGGACATAGGATTTTATTTTAGTTATTTACTTAGGATATATATTTAAATGTGTACAAATTATATAACATATAGTTTTAATGTCGGTTACTTATTATATATAACTTAAGTAAAAAAAATAAATCAAATTAGATGTAAAAATGTGAAATCAGAATTTAGAGTTTTACAATTAGCGTGATTGAACGATTAACACAAAAACCAATCTTCTTCTACAAATGGTAGATGGTGAAAATGGTTGTGTTATGTATGTAAGTTAATTAAATGTAATTGAATGATTAACAAAAAAGTTTAAATTTAAAACCACTAAAAATTAAAAAGGTATTTTTGTCAAACCACTTTACTCACCTTTTAATTTAACGCTTTCAAGAAATGTTGTAGCAATCTGTAAAATTTTCCAGTAATTTGTAAAGGTTAATCAAGTATTAATTACCACTACTGTTCAGTTAACCATTATTACGGGCAAAATTTGAACTTTTTGTTTATTACGTTATAATAACTCAAACACGTTGATACGCGATTCACCAAACATTGGAACGAGCTCACACGCGGACCACAACGAATCAAACACACTCATTAAATACCAAACGGATCACATACTATTCCTGGCCCAACATTTAGGCCTGTTACTATTCACAAGCCCAACCCAATGTTTTCTAAATTTTATTTAATTCTTATATCATTCGGTTCACTCTCACTCACTTGACCTCGTTTTCTCTTGAATTCGACACGCAACACATTTAACTTTTTACACATCTCGAATCCTCACACACCAAATAAATGGGATGTCGACTTTCACATTTTATTTCGAATGTTTGATCACCTAACGAGACCCAAAGTATATCACTCTCGACCGCATTTACAAACTCACACAACGTTTATCCATTTTTACCAAATCGATCTAAACTCATTTCCACCTAGCTCATTTATTTTTCTCTAGTCGATATTGAGTCCAAGAGATTGTTTCTCACCTTTTTCCTATTGAAGCGTAACATTTCATTTCCTGTTGCATTTCTTTGGTTTGGAAGTTCCAAAATGTTATGACACGTTAAATATATGTTTTGGACCTTTTATATATGTGTCGACACACATATATATACTACATGACCTATAACCGAAACCCCCCCCCCTCCACTTGATCTTACACACAAAGATTTCCTAGCTAAAAATATATTCCCATTTCCCCTCCTCCCTGCCATAAATCGAATAATGCAATCCCAACTTGTATTATAATATGATAAGTCGATATAAAATATATACATACATACGTATACATCATGCACAAGACCCATCCCTCATTCACTCATTCCCTTATTTCTTTCATTCACACTCAAACAAGTTTCCAAGTACTCCTGACCAGCCCATTCGAAGGGAAACGAAGCAAGTTCTAGCTTCATTCGATCCTCATTCCAAGTCGTAAAGCCTCTTTTCGATCTTTTTTGTGCTTATTCTAGCGAGTGAAGTATTTTTCCATTCGATTCCTAGATCATTACACGTTAAACTCACCACCTTTTAAGGTGTGGTAAGTCCTTCGACTCACTTTCCCTACTTTCCTTTGCATTTTTATGTTTAATACATGGTTCTTATTTTGTTCGAACATATATTCTCTTCTATGCATTTTTACTCGTTTCTTATTATTTATTTTTCGTTAATGCATATCAACCTCCTTCAAAGGATGGCCATAAATCGATTTACACATTTATACGACACTCACATCCTCATTTTAACGCATTTCGAACCTCATTTTAAGTATAAGTTACATCGGATATTTATATAAAACATTTATAAGTTATATTTCATTTTCGACCAACTCACTTATGTCAAATAGAAAGGCCTTGTAAAATCATATTCGTATACACAACATCCCCTTTTTATTACTCAACTCGATTCCTTATAAGCTCAACTAATAAGCTAATGAAATAAGCTCTTGATAAAAACTAATATAAGTCCCTTTTGAAGTCCCATCTAAACACCACTCGGACTGACACAAAACTCAACCATTTTAACGCATGGGCCTTAAAGCCCAATAAGCAATTATTAAGCACTTCGTATAAGCTATTGATATAAGCTCTTTTGATATGTTTTTAAGATCACAAAATAAGCCCAATGATAAGCCCACTTTGTCTTAAAACCCTTTGGATCGTAAAACGTTAATGGGCTTTTGATTTGGCTCGTTAAAGCCCATTAAGTGAAAAATAAGCTCTTATCGAGAATAAGCAGTTGGTTTAGACTCAAATAAGCTTTATAAAGTTACTAAAACTCTCGGAATTCATTTCACACTATTTTTGTGATTTTTGGACTAAGTTTGCAAAATATTTCACTATTCGGGTTAAAAGTGTAAGTTTTATATAATTATATCCCAAAACTGCCAAATCAGTAAACTAAGGGTGGAAATTGCTAGAACAGTAAATAGAAGGTTTAATATGTCATTTTGGAAACTTTTGGGCTAAAAATGCAATATATAACTAACCAAGGACTAATGATGCAAAACTAACTCAGTTAGGGTAAAAAGTGTAAAAATTTGTATAAGTACAAGGACCAAACAGAAACTTTATATTCAATTCTATGTCATATTTCACACTTTTCAACACAATCACGTGCATTTTTACGATTCATTCAATATATTTAAACACGTTATGTTATATTTATATATAACGAATTTTAACGATTTAACTTAACGTTTCATTTCACCACTTTCGAAGAAACGATATTTATGAATTAAATGACATAAAAACAAGATAATATTATATATAATATTATTTTTGACCTTTAAGCATTTTAAGCATATCACTCACTCACATCACCAATCAAATTGTTATCCGTTACTCATTTTCACGCTCATTGTTCGTATTAAGTCAAATTCTCAGACTTCACTATTATTCAGGTCGTGTGTTGGAGCCGTTCCCGTAACTCGATTTCACATTTCACCTTGCTAGTTACACACAAGGTGAGTCATAGCCCCTTCTTTCACGTATTTTGAACTCATTGGGGGAGATACATGCTCGTTCTACTTACAAATTTAATCGTTTACCATAAACATTGTACTCAATTGATAACACACTCTAATTGTTTATTGAAACATAATTCTTGTTTTCACTTACGCAAGTACTCTACACTTTTACGAATTATCATGAATTCATACACCCACTTTTATACATTTTTCTATCTCATAGGGAGATACATGCTACAAATAGAACACAAGTATTTTATGTATGCTACACCTGATTGATATTGCCTAAGTTACTATATTGCCAAAAGCCCCTCATATCATGAACCATTAATCACTTGCGAGTGAACGCAAATATAGTGAACAGATCTGTTGGAGGCTGACTGCCTATTCCACTAATACTTGACGGATAGCCTTAGTTGCTAGTCGGATTAGTCGCAATGCATTATATTTGAAGGAAATAGGAATTGGCAAATCCCCTATTACCCCGAGGGCCATAACTCACTCCATTAATTTGGTGTGTTCCCCACCGAATCCCGGTACTCTGTTAACGTTTGCGTGTCATGAGACTTAGAGCAATATATATACAACTGCAATATCACTATTTCAAATTATGATTATAATTCTCATGCAATCCTACACTTGTGTTTAACTGATTTACATACAAATTACTTATGGTTTTCACCCAACGTAACTCACTACTTATTTCATCAATATTGGTATTTATTACAATTATCACCTCACATTCGAAACTATTGAAATCAACTGTTTACTTATAAACTCTATGAACTCACCAACCTTTGTGTTGACACTTTAAGCATGTTTATCTCAGGTAATTAACGGAGCATCTCAAGGCAAGGAGTGGGCACTAACTGATGGTTTTTGTGGTGTAAAATAAATCATGTCATTCATTTCAAACTACTACACCCTTTTATGGGATTTCACAACTCTGATATTTCACTTTTGCATCTCAAATATTATTTGAATGACAATAACTTTCAAAACGCATCTTTTGAGCCGTTTTCTATGATTATGACTATGATCCTCCCCGTAATACCCCGATTAGTCTTCCGCTGTTAACTCATAATTTAGGGGGTGTTAAAAATGTTGTTCCTTCTTTATATACAGTAAAGAGTAAAGATAAAGATGTCTCTAGAAGATATAGTCTACAAATCAGGATGATCGAACGGTTAATGAATATGCAATGTTAATCTTCCTACAATTATGCATAAAGTGACGAACCATAGACAAAACAACATATTAGAAAACGAGATCCAAAGAACTCGAGATCCCTTATCGCCAATTGTTAGCAGACCAAAGGATCACTAATTCACGATGGCTAATACCTAAAGCTTTGATACCATGTTAAACCCATGGAAAGGCTGACATTCAAGGTTGAAATTCACATTAACTTACTTGCAAAATTGTAATAAAAATCAAACACAAAGAATGTTTAAATACTAAACAACCAAGAACATAGATGTTAACGATATATGATAACAATACCATATATCATAATTATAATCTACCAATAATATTACAGTATATGGCAGTAATACCATATATGTTAACATATTAATAACAAAAAAACAAAATTAAGGAGAACGCTTGCAAAAGAGATGCAAATTGCTTGACACCGTTGAAAACGAGGTACCAGCATGCCCATAATACAGCTCAAGCCGATTGTTCTAGTTCAACTTAGTTGACTCTCTCGTCATCCGTATTCCTTGTAGAACACCACCTTCTAAACCTGAAACCGACTTCTTGTAGATGAACACATGTGGTTGGCTTTATTCTGCGATTGTAAACTCTAACAAAACCCACATCTCGGATAGAGCAAGAATGTTTGCCACGATTGACTAATTGATTAACCGAGAGTTAATTGGAAAAAATAAGATCAAGGCTGATGTAGAATTTTAGAAGTAAGTGTAAGAATGATTGTCGAATGAAGGAAATGAACAAGATGATTAACCAAAAGTTAAATGAAGAAAAGAGATCAAGAAGACAAGAACTAATTGTCACAATGACTGTATCCTTCATCCAGCCCCATCAAGAATTGAATTAGCATCTTTCTTTGATCTCTTTCACCATTGATCCTTCCATTATCACAGTTGCAGACACAAACACACATATATGGAGCCTCTAGTGCATCAAACTCATCCCAGAGACCCTTTAATTTGTGATAATACACCTCCACAGTACAATTTTCTTGCTTCAACTGAACTATATCATTAGTTAATTTATAGATTCTATGTCCATCAATTTGAGCATAGTGTTCTTGCACTTCTATCCACAACTTACTCACAGATTTGATAAAATTCAAGTTGTTGCTGATTTGTTCACTCACCGTGTTCAAGATCCAAGAAATCAACATATCATTGTTTCTTTCCTAAATTGCCCTTAAATCAATCAGGTTCAAGAAACTCACTAGTCACCAGTTTCATCTTATTAGCATTTAGGGCAATCATGATTGATCTTTTCCAAGAACTATAGTTATCTGATCCTGTTAGCTTCTTTGATATGAGAATGAGGCTTGGATGATCATTTTGGTGTTAGAACAAGGGGTGATTTGAGGTGATTTCTTTAGTAGCAGACGTAGTTGAGATGTTCTTTGTGTTCCCGCCATTTTTTATTTTCAAAAATTTGATTGTGAATTATGGTTTTAGTGATGAATTGAGTTGATTTTAGTGTTCTTGATGTGATGGTGATCAGAAATATGATGGTTTGAGTAAATTTGGATGGTTAAAAGTGATAATTGGTGGTAACTGTGGTGGTTATGGTGGTGAAAAGTTGTTAGGGTGGTAGGAGTTTGTTAAGAGCAGTTATTGGTGGCGGAGTAAGGTGGTGGTTATGGTTGAGCAGGGATATGCTCTAATACCATATTGAAGTTTGTTAAAGTGAATGAGAGAATGATAAATGGAGGGAAAACTTGTTATTTCTCATTACTTGAAATGTGAGGTACAAGACTCTATTTATAGAGCCAAAGTCAAAGGTATAAAAGTCAAACTACACTGCATTCTAACTACATCTACTATTACATTGAAACTATACAATTCAGTAACACAATTAGAATGCATTATGTAGGATATTCATGAACTAATAAACACAAGATTGGGTGGTTATATGGATCGAACAAGGAAGAAGCTAGAGAGAGAAAGAAGTATGGAACCTTTAGAGAGATAAACCAAAAAAGAAAATGAATTGAAAGCTTGCAAAGTCCAACCCTCTCCACATGAGGAGAGGGGTATTTATACTTACATGCTTAGCCTACTTACTTTGTCCCTAGTGGACTGTGGAGCGAGCTGACAGTGGGTAAAGACCCGACTCACTCCACAATATTAATTAACTACTTTACTACTAATATTACTTGTAATACTACGAGCTATTTGATACAAGAGAGTGCTCGGGGTGACCGAGTCTTCAACTGAATATTTATATTCCTAACAATCTCCCCCTAAGGGAGGTCACCCCGATAACAATGTTCTTAATTCAAGCACTCTATCCATGAAACTTGTCTTTGTAGCTCGTAGACATTGATTCTTCAGACTTTAGTAATCATTGTGCCTTCAGCAGTGGACTTTTGATGACTTTTCCTTTGTCTTGGATGATTTAGAGCATTCTTCGAAAATATCATCCAACATGTATCTTCAAGTCATCTTTTATCAGTATATCTCCAAGTGATGAAGTATTCTTTGAGCCGACATGCTCACACTATTTGGTGTCATGATCTTTAGCATCAGAGTTTGCAGAAGCCGTGTTAAAGGTCTTTTAGGTTGATCATGACTTTGATGGGTTACAATGATAATGTAGTGTGAGCACGTGGTAGAGGATTGGCATCTTTACTACAACCAGCTACAACCGCAACCAGCTACAGCATCCAACAGCTACAATCGCCAGATGTTCCTGCATACGACAGTTAGCAACAAATCGACCGGTACTTACAGGTTCGAACTTCAAGATTGTTAACAGCATAGTGTGAAAACTCTCTCTAATCCTTACCAAGACCGTTCCTAATCGAAAACCCACAGAGGATTGGCATGACTTTGATGGGTTACAATGATAATGTAGTGTGAGCACGTGGTAGAGGATTGGCATCTTTACTGCAACCAGATACAACCGCAACCAGCTACAGCATCCAACAGCTACAATCGCCAGATGTTCCTGCATACGACAGTTAGCAACAAATCGACCGGTACTTACAGGTTCGGACTTCGAGATTGTTAACAGCATAGTGTGAAAACTCTCTCTAATCCTTACCAAGACCGTTCCTAATCGAAAACCCACAGAGGGCTTTTTAAGATCATACCGTAGTATATCAACGATTAGGTGAGTCGTTGGAGATTACTCCATGACTGTAGATCGTTTGAAACTGCCGCAACCACTAATCGTAATCCACGAGGAATTACCGAAGTGACCTGCTTTCAGGGCTGTTTGATGTTGACCCTGGCAGGAATTTCCATTCAATCATTGAGAATTACATTTGTAAATTCTCTCATAAATGTTCTGGCAGATTTCTAAGATCTGCGTAGGACTCATAAGTTTACAACTGGTGTCCTTAATGATGGACAACCAGTGTAGAAATAATTCGTGTCCCTATGAGATCTTATTATGAATCTCGTGGCTCTAGACTCTATTGTGCGTTTTGATTTGGTGAGCGGACGCTGGAGAGGACTGCCACCTTTTCAATATCATCTAACTCGGAGTGAGAGAGACGATAGGAATGTATTGAACTCCGTAACAATTGAAACAAGAATCCTTTGAGGGACCTTGAGTGGCTAGGGAGGGTTGTGCAGCGTATCACTGGGTCCATGATACTTTGTCTTCAATGCCAGCAATCAACTATGTGATTCTGACAGCATATGTATTGACCCGGTTTCTGCCTAAGTTGTAAGGAGGGCTATTTCTTTTCACCCTTTCTCACTTCATTTCTTTTTAATTCTTCAACCCCTTCAGTGCTTACCGAGACTTCATTACTAGAACCTTGTTGGGTTTGTTCCAGTACTAGCTCCATCTCAGTCGGCACTTTTCCCTTATCCACTTTTCTCCTTTTTAATCATACCTAAGGACTTCTACACTATCTAGTGGATTGTCCCTGGGTAGATCCCTCCGGCTCTGGCGGGATCGTGGGAACTTGAACCTAACCTTACCATCCTTATAACTCCATGCATTAAATTAAATGGTCGGTCTTTGGTGTTCTTCCACAATTGCCAAACCAAATCTTTGAAAAATCTCTCAAAGTGTTCATGATTATGAAAAACATTTTGCAAACACTTGAGAGTTTTATATTTTTCAAATGCTCCCCCTCAACATGTGCTCAAATGATTATTTTATAAATTTGCACATGTCAGGTGAAGCTCGCACTTTTGAATTGATTGATTTTCCAAGAACATGATCATCGCGAGACACGCTTACATCACTAGTAAACTAGCTTGAAATTATTACCCGTCCAGATCACATTCAAGGAAAATCGCTCGAAATCGGTACATTCTACTCAGACACGTCCTTTGCGAGACACGCTTACATCACCAGATAAACTGGCTTGAAATTATTACCCGTCCAGGACATGTCCTTTCGACTACTGACTTTAGCTATCGTCAATTCATTGGTGAAGTCTGAGTCACGCTCAACTGAGATGCCAAATCCTTTTAGTTTTGTTACAAAACATTTGCTCCCCCTCAATATGTGCATCGATATACTAAAGAGTTTAGCACATATTGAAGAGCTTGCTTTTACGTCCAAAACATTTTGCTCCCCCTCAATATGTGCATTGATATTCAAAACAGTTTAGCACATACGGGAGAGCTTACATTTATTTCCAAATCATCACATTTTATCAGAATTTCATATTTAAATCACATTCTCTCCCTCGATCAAAAATTTCAAACCATTTGAGATTTGTGATCCCAATTGATTTAAATAAGTTTAGAAAATTTGGGAGAAAATGTGGTCAGGTTTAAATGTATTCTGATTTAGGAGCATACTATGCTCCCCCTTAAACCACGAGATAGAGTGTCACTGCTGATGTTGCACAAGTTTGGCAAGGTGTCAGAAATTTGAACAAATATTCTCCCCCTCAATTAATGACCCGTTTTCCATTTAAAGAGCTGTAGTCATTCAATTGAGCGACGAGTATTTGTGAAAATTTAATTCAATTTACCACCTTGTGTAACATCAAGACTTTCTTGAAGAATCAAACAAGATAAAGAGTCTGATGTAAAGAAGACTTCTCTTCTTATACACGAAATGACGCACTGAAACGTACATCAAGTCGGTGAAACATGGATATAAAGTAATCCATGCCCAGGTAAACATCACCCAGTTGGAGGAGCAGCCGTCTTTTTGGCGACGTGCTTTCCCCAGAGTGTATCGCGGGTTGCAGTATGAAGTAACTGCAAACCATTAAGACATGTTTTAACTGATTAGTATAACTTCTGCTCGAGCTTCATTTAAAGATCCGTGTCATTGTTGAATGACATTTCTAGATCCGTAAATGTTATCGATAAACAGAAGACATGCCTAAGTAGGACTATTTTTGGTATTTTCTGATTTTTCGATTTTTATGGTTTTTATAGGTTTTATATTTTTGTATTTTCTTTTTGTTTTAAGATATATACAACTATGTACAAGGATATAAGAAGACAATCCTTTACTCCTCCTTTTCTTCCTGAAGACACTTGAGGGTTTCAGGTGTCATGCTCTTCATACCAAGGCGTGGGAGAATAAACTGAAACCTTTCTCTTGGGAGAGCCTTGGTAAAGATGTCTGCTAGCTGAAACTCTGTCCTCACAAAATACAGCTCCACGATTCCCTTTTTAACCTGTTCCCTGATGAAGTGATGCCTGATGTCGATGTGCTTTGACATGGAGTGCTGAACATTGTTGCAACAAAGTGCAATGGCGCTTTTGTTGTCACAATATAGAGGAATTTTGTTGTATGAGAATCCATAGTCTGATAGTTGTGATCGCATCCATAGAATTTGTGCACAACAAGCCGACATAGCAATGTATTCCGCTTCAGTAGAAGATATGGATGTGCTCATTTGTTTCTTCGAAGACCAACTAACCAACTTTTCCCCTAAAAATTGAGCTCCTCCTGAAGTACTTCGACGAGTGTCCTGACACCACGCATGATCTGCATCAGCATAATCCGTTAACTCCATAGCTGTGTCCTTAGGATACCAGAGACCCATATGAACTGTTCCTTGAAGATATCTGAAAACCCTTTTTACTGCTTCTAGATGCTTTTTGGTGGGTTTGGATTGATATCGCGCACACATGCATACAGCAAATAGAAGGTCTGGCCTGCTTGCAGTAATGTACATTAAGGACCCAATCATGCTTCTGTACTTCGTTTGATCGACTGGAATCCCTGACGGGTCTTCATCTAGCTTAGATCTATCAATCATGGGAGTATCAACTGGCTCACTTGAATCGAATCCAAATTTTTTCAAGATCTCATATGCATATTTGGACTGATTGATGAAAATGCCTCCGGGACTTTGAGATACTTGTAATCCTAGGAAGAATGACATTTGTCCCATCATCGACATTTGGAACTTGGAACTCATCTCATTTGAAAATCTATCACATTCACTAGGGTCAAATGAAGCAAATATGATGTCATCTACATAAATCTGAACAATTAGTAGATGTTTACTTGTCTTCCTGGTGAACAATGTTGGATCAACTACACCCTTTGAGAATCCATGATCTAGAAGAAACTTGGATAATGTATCATACCATGCTCTAGGTGTCTGCTTCAACCCGTAAAGAGCCTTCTTCAAGCGATAAACATGTGTAGGACGTTCAGCGTCCACAAATCCTTCAGGTTGGCTCACGTAGACTTCTTCCTTTAAGTCCCCATTCAGGAAAGCTATTTTGACATCCATCTGGTAGACTATCATATTTAGACTTGCAGCGTTGGCCAGGAAGATTCTAATAGCTTCAATTCTAGCAACTGGAGCAAATGATTCTTCAAAATCAATGCCCTCTTCTTGTCTGTATCCTTTAGCAACTAGACGTGCCTTGTTCTTTAAAACATCACCATGCTCATCAAGTTTTACCTTGAAGATCCACTTGAGAGCAATAATCATAGCACACTTTGGAGGAGGCACTAATTCCCATACTTCAAGTCGATCAAATTCATGGATTTCGTCTTGCATGGCCTCGAACCAACAGTCTTTGGTCATTGCATCTTTGACATCTTTTGGTTCGACTTTAGACAGTACAGAATTGAAGAAACACCACAATGCATCTGTTGCCAGTCGTTTACGAGTGGATATAGGACGAGAAGGATTGCCGATGATGTTGTCAATTGGATGATTGTTGGTCCATTTTCTGAGATGGTCATGAGGTTGAGGGTTTTGGATTGATGTTGTCGTGCTGTGTTCTTCGTGAGAGGACATGTCTGATGAGGGTTCAGGAGCAAATATGTTCTCAAAAGGAACATCATCGATAGGAGCAAAAGGATTAACTTCCAAAAAATGATCATCTGCAGATTCTTGTTGCACCGGAGAGGATTGAGTATTTGATGTTGTGTGTGATTGACTTGCAGCAGGAGCATTGAAACTTATTGAGACTGAAGCTGGATGGTTTTCTGAGCCTTGTGGAACTTGAACATCCGCAGCGTCAGGTGCAGCTACTGCATTTGTGATTGTTTCATTTGTTGGCTCAAAGTATTCGTCAAACATAGGATCAAATAGCTTCTTCAACTCCTCACTCGTTGGTGGAACGAAAGACTCTGCAGGCGTGTGATTCTGTACAAGCCCTGAACTAATTGGTCCAGGTGTCAAAAGTTTAAGATCGGGTCCAGAACTGGTTTGTCCTGAAACAGTTTGCTCACTTAGCTCGTCGAACGTGACATGGATGGTTTCCATGATTTTTCGGGTTCTCTGGTTGTAGATTCTGTACCCTCTACGGTCTGGTGCGTATCCAACAAAAATACCTACATCTGCTTTAGCTTTTAACTTTCCCAAGTCTTGACTATCATTAGTTGGATAGCAAAGAGCACCAAACACACGAAGAAATGATAAATCTGGCTGCTTGTTGTGAATTAACTCATAGGGAGTCTTCTCATGAATGGGATGAATCAGAGATCGGTTTTGGGTGTAGCATGCAGTTGCAATGGCCTCTGCCCAGAGAAACATCGGTGCCTTTGAAAATATAAGCATGGTTCTTGCAGCTTCTACTAGAGTACGGTTTCGCCGTTCAACGACTCTATTCTGCTGAGGAGTGCGAGGTATACTTTTCTGATGTGTGATGCCAATATTTTCATAAAAGTTTCTGAGTTATTGATTGACAAACTCAGTTCCATTATCAGTACGGATGATTCTGACAGTCTTGTTAAGCCTTACTTGCAGCTGTTTAATCAGCTTAATGATCACCTCTGGAGTCTCATCCTTGGTTCTCAAAAACTTTACCCATGTGAACCGAAAGAAATCATCTACTATCACCAGAATATATTTCTTTCCATTTATGCTTTGTACTCTCATTGGACCGCATAGATCCATGTGGAGGGTATGAAGAACTTCCAAGTTGGTGTTGACGGTTTTGGGTTTGTGGGTTTGTTTCTTGCATTTGCCCAGTTGACATGCAGAGCAGAGATGATATTTTTCATATTTTAATCTGGGCATTCCTCTAACAAGATCTTTGCGGGAAAGATCATTGATGGTACCGAAGTTCAGGTGGTTCAAACGACGATGCCACAGCCAAGATTTTGTTTTAGAGGCTTTTGAAAGCAAGCATATGGGAGAGGACTTCAACATTTCTTCAATTGATATGGTGTATAGATTCGTACCCCGACTACCCTTGAGAAGATCTATACCATCCAATTCTCTGACGAAACATGTGTGTTTTCTGAAAGCCACTTCCAGATCAGCGTCACAAAATTGGCCCACAGAAAACAAATTATGCCCTAATCCTTCCACATAGTAAACCCGTGAGATCACACTGTTACCAAACACATAATCTCCATAACCCATAATCGCCCCAAAGTGGTCATTCCCGAATCTAACTATCCCGATAAACTTTTTCACAAAGTTCTTGAGCCGTGAGCGATCCCCAGTCATATGTTTTGAGCAGCCTGAGTCCAAATACCAAAGGACGATTTGTACGACCTGCATTTGAAACCAGACAACAATGGATAACTGAAATATGTGGATCCCCACTGGAATTTGGGGTCCGTTTGGTCAGCACACACAAGTTCTGGAACATTAGTCATTTCTAATATTGATGCCTCTACAGTGGGAACTACTCTAGAGTTATCAAGGGACCTATTAGAAGGGCTATGTGTTCCTAATGGAAGGATTCGACCAGTTGGTCTCCATTCTTTAATCTTCACAATTTTATGTTTATTCAACTTAGGCAATGGATTCTTGTTTCCTAAACTGAACTTCCTTCCAGTGGGTCTCCATTGATACCCAACCTTAGTGAAGATTTTTCCTGTGGCTTTCCAACTTTTCACATTACTTTCAGTTTTCCAAACATGCATAATATGGGGTGGTGCATGAGATATCAGAGACGACACAACACATTCATCATGATTAACAGAAATTAAGCATTCGTCACATGTTTTACAGACCATTTTAGAATTCGAATTAATTACAGTACTTTTGATACTAGAATCAACACGATTCCATCTAGTCGTTACAAACTTATTATTCCTAGGTTGGTCTTTTACTCTTTTCTTGTGATCACTCTTAGCCGGCGCAGTCCTATCATTCCTTGCATTGCCTTTAGGCTTTGACCCGCTAGCTTGGGTGTCACTTCTTACTCCTGTAGAAGTAATGATGGGAACATTAGTTTGCTTCACTAACACATGCTTTCCTGATAATGATGTGCTAGGTTCTGATGTTCTTGGTGGTAAATCAAAGGACACATGCTTGTTCTTAATAGTGGACGATGAGGCACCTAAGCTATCCTTTTGGTAATTGGACCTAGGACCCGAGCAAATAGCATATTCAAGCTGTTCCTGGATCCTTTTTGTGAGGACACATGCATAACCTATTGCCTTATCATGTGGTTTTCCTATTCTGTCCTCTTCCACAACCTCTCGAAGAGTGTCAAGTCCATCCCTAAGGTGACTAAGATACATCTGATGGACAGGTCTGTTATTTCTTATGGGAAATGGAATAGGCCCCACATCAACATCATATATTTTATAAGCAGAAACCTTTGATGAAACACAATTATAAGATGTACATGGCATTTTACCTTTCACCTGAGTCTTCAGATTCTCAATTTCATTTAACAAAGAAGTTATCCTTTCATTATGACTATTTCTTGTAACTTTAACTGAGTCATATAACTCTTTGTAATGTTGTTTAATCTTAGAATTTTCTTCTCGAAAACACTCATTTTCATGATGTAATTTGTTTATGGTATCTTGATATTGAAAATTCTGAGAATCTGACGACGACGGTTTATTGGTGCCATAAACATCACACTTGTTGGACTTCAATTGGGCAATTTGAGCCCTCAACAGACGAATCGTGTTAGTGTGAGCTTGAATTTTCTCATCCCGTTTGCTTAATTCAAAATACGTATCAAACTCAGGAGCATCCGAAGATGTCTTGGTATTTGATAGTTTACATCTTTCTTCTAAGTGTTGATATTTTAATTGTAAGTTAAGATGTTCAACCTCTAGTTTAGAAAAACGTTTGACCATGTCATCATGGTCATCATTTTGAATTTTTTCAAGCAGTTTCAAATTCTCCCCCTCAAGCTCCATAACACGATTCTGGGTAACATTTAAAGCCATAGCATACTCATGATATTGACAAGCAGATAATGCAGAATCAGTTGCAGTAAAAAATACATCTTGTGCAATACATCTCGCAATAAAATTATCATTATTGATGAGCATGTTTTTCCTTTCAATTTCGCGGCTCTTAAGTTCTATTTCATATTCATTCACCTCATTTTCCATATCTTTAAACACTACTTTCATTTCTTTTATTTCTGTGTTGAGGGCAGTTTGCAGCCCTTCAAAATGTTCTTTGAGTAGTTTAAAGAATGGCATGACCTCAGTTAAATAACACCTTTTTGCATGTTCAAAACACCTTTCCCCCTCAGTAATGCCGGTTGGTGTGATTCTCTTCTTACATGTTTTATCAAAATCAGCAAACAGTTGCCAAAGCACATATAAGCTAATAAAGGTTTTGGATTCAGTGGGAAGAGACAACGACACCAAATTTCTAGGTGTATTGGGAGGATACACCGTTATGGACGCAACTTTTCTAATGAGAGGGGTGTTTGCCTTAAGTTTTTCTTCCTTAAGTTTTTCAGTATCTTGTTTCCAGAATATCTGTTCAGGTGTTAACTTCTTTTGAGGAGCAAACACAGCCAAACGATTTTCCTCACTATAGTCATGGGGCTTGATTATTATTCGTCTGGCTATGCACTCGGGATCCCTCATTTTCTCATTCATTCTTTCCCTTGTTCTTTCACTCATCTCCTCCTCCTCTTTAGTGTAGATAAGCTCAGGCGGATCATGATTAGGCATAAACATCACATTAGAATCATTTAATGCAGGTTGGGCTATCTTAGCAATCTCATGAATAGCTAATTTAGATCTACCTACATTGCTTTCACTATGCTTGTCACTTAACTTTCTGTGCTTATACATCATTTGGGCAGTCTATCTGGTTTGGTCTTGTGTGTACAACTTATCCTCAAGCTTATTTTTTAAGGTTTTGAGCCTAGAGAAATCATTTAAGAGTTCCATTTCTTTTTCTTTGAATTCTAGCTTAAGTGTAGTTATACACTTTTGTACTTCCTGTTTCTGTTTGACAGACTGTTCTAGCTGACTTTTCAAAGAATTCAACTCTTGTTTTAATGTTTCTTCTCTTACTCTAGACTCTTTAATAAGTGTACTCATTTGACCTTCTAATTTCTGCTCACGTTCATTAAGCTCAAACTTAGCACGCTGTTCATACATAGCTACTTGTTCTTTATAAATGTTTAGTCTAGTGATCAAGTCATTATCAGGTGCAAGAACTGTACTTTCACGAGTGCATGCATTATCTATTTCACGTGTAATATCTACGGCACACAAGTCATCAACAACACAAGCATCATTTACAACAGAAGATTCAGCATTTTGTACATCATGCACATTTTTCTGACTCAGATATTGTTCATATGGAATCATATTGCTATTATCCATGTCAACATTATTTGAGTCAGAGACAATTGCCTGTTGTACTTCGATGGGAAACTTTTGTTTATCAACTATTTCATATGTGTCATATAATCTTAGTACCTCAGATATCACAGAAGCATTTGAAGAACCAGCTTGTTGAGATGGAGAGGCCAAGGACGACAAATTGGCCATGAAGATAGTTTGAGCAGTTGGTTCTTCATCCACATCAGAGTCAAATGCATCACAATCATCAGCTTGGAAGACATTAGGATCATTGAGTGCCATATCTTGGACTGGTTGCTCATCCACATCAGCATCAAAAGTATTACCCCCATCACCAGCCAGAAACAACAATTCTTCCTCATCCAATACTGCTCCATTCTCTTGAGCCTGCATCAACAGCATCTTGTCCTTGAAGTAGTCTGAGTTCTGAGGTCGTTTTGGTTGATTGCAGTTTCTTGCAATATGTCCCAGACCTCCACAATTATAGCACTTGATCTGTTTCCCTTGCCCTGGTTGGCATTCCCAGCCCTGTTCTGCATAATACCTCGACCCATGTTTCTGCCAGCTCTCCCTTGCACATTTTGAACCACAATTTTTCCATCCTCCACCATTGCAAGATTTCGCGGGTTGGATGAATTTCTTAACTGATTGTTGGTCTGAGGGAGAGAAGCTTTGAACTGTTGCACAAGTAAAGATACTTGATTGGTGAGGTTATCAAGCATTTTATCAGTCTGAGTATAGCCTGAGTCAAGTTGAGGACTCATAGCAGATGATGGTTGAAAGTTTGGTACAGCAGTTGCCATAAATGCTAGTGGATCATTGGAAGTGGATGGATTCAACTTCTCTCTTAACACCCGATCAAATACAGCATGCTTCTCATGTTGTTGAAGATAGGCATACAGCTGTTCATAGTTGGTATCCCTCAGACCTTTGTTGAGTTTGACAGCAGTAACAAATCTGTCCCATTCTGGAGTCATATTGTTCACAAACTTGGAGTTAAGTTGGATGTTGGGCATTGTCATTCTAATTATCCTCATGTCATTTACCAACTTATGGAATCTCACATAGTAGTCTGTAATATTCTCTCCTGGGTTCATTTTGAAATGTTCAAACTCATCATACAATTGAGATTCCCTGTCTTCCTTTGTCAGTTCTGACCCAGCCAACAGCATCTTCACATTGTCCCATACTGCCTTGGCTTCTGTATTGAAGTTGATGAGTTTGTAGACATCCTTTGGAAGACCTTGAATGATGATATTTGAGGCTCTAATATCAGCATCATACCTCTTCTTTTCCTCCTCAGTAAGATCATTGTACGTGCGAGGTCTGTCAATACCAAGTGTGACTGTGCCATCTTCACCAGTAGTCACAGCATCTCTGGTAGTACCCATCTGAAATGGTCCTTCATCAATGGACTTAAGGATGTTTGCCCCATTTTCTTTTCCCAAGCAATAAAGCCGTATTCTTTGTGCCCATGACTCATAGTCTGTCCTATCAAGCATAGGTGGACGGGTATCGGACCCAGCTGCTTGAATATCATCGGAAGCTGTGCTCGCCATTGAGTTAGAAGTATCTTCAGAACCGCTAACGTGCAATTCAAAAGCAAACCGCTACCCTTCTAGACAAACCGCTAATAACAAGCCGCTAAAACTGAGAACCAAACCTCTAGTGCAAGTCAAACCGCTAAAGTAAACCGCTGAAACAGATAACTGAACCGCTAATAGCAAACCTCTGACCCAGAAGAGCTAAACCGCTAATTTAAACCGCTAAAATACAGAAGTATTAAGCGCTGAAAGCAGAACCGCTAACAGTTAAACAGCTGAGAATTAAACCACTGAGGATTAAACCGCCGAACGCTAACCCGCTGGAATCTAACCCGCTGATATTTAACCCGCTGAAACCTAAGCCGCTGGACAACTAACCCGCTGAGACAAAGCCGCTGAACTTTAACCCGCTGATGATTAACCCGCTGAAACTTAAACCGCTGAATGATTAACCCGCTGAGACTAAAGCCGCTGAACTTTAACCCGCTGATGCTTAACCCGCTGAAACTCGTAAACCTCTACCACAATACAACAAACCGTAAACCTCTAACACAAAATGACAAACCGCTAGTTGACAATTTCTGACAAACCGCTGCCACTAGTTGACAAACTGTCCTTTTCAGTACAGTTTGTCCTTTTCCAGAAACAGATAAATTACAAACCGCTATTAACCAAGCCGCTGGACCTAAACAGCCAAATTAGGGTAAACTGCTAACAAGAAACTTTCACCGAATATTAAACCGCTGCGATGAAACTTAGTACGAAGTACAACCCGCTACCAAGAAACACGTCTGATCTTACACAAACAAGTCACAAACACTGTTGTAACTTATCAAGAACGATCTAAAACACCTTTTTGAACATAAAAGTACTAGTCTTACACTACTTTAACCACAAAACAAGATCAAACAAGGGTCTTTTCTTACCTATTTGTTCGAACCAAAAAGCACCCAAAAACCAAACACGAATCTGAATATGCACTACACGAATCTAACCATGGCTCTTGATACCAATTGTAGGATATTCATGAACTAATAAACACAAGATTGGGTGGTTATATGGATCGAACAAGGAAGAAGCTAGAGAGAGAAAGAAGTATGGAACCTTTAGAGAGATAAACCAAAAAAGAAAATGAATTGAAAGCTTGCAAAGGTCCAACCCTCTTCACATGAGGAGAGGGGTATTTATACTTACATGCTTAGCCTACTTACTTTGTCCCTAGTGGACTGTGGAGCGAGCTGACAGTGGGTAAAGACCGGACTCACTCCAGAATATTAATTAGCTACTTTACTACTAATATTACTTGTAATACTACGAGCTATTTGATACAAGAGAGTGCTCGGGGTGACCGAGTCTTCAACTGAATATTTATATTCCTAACACATTATCATATGAGACCACACTCCACTTGAGCCCTTTGATGAAGCTTAAACTTGGAATGCTTTGTGAGCTGATGCGTGGTTTTGCAACCTTACAACAGGTTTTACCTCTCGAGGGATCTCAAGAGGCTTACAACCCCACCAGGCAGTGTACCTGACCGATGTAGTATAGTGTAGTGGTAAGTACGGGGGATTGATCGTTCTCCACAGGGAATAGTGTTCGTTAGGTATGAAAGACTACTCTAATAGGTCTAAGGGTGAGAGAAGATTCTTTTTATGTTTTTATAATTTTTTATGAAAGCAAGTAAAATCTCGGGTTTGAAAGAGTGGGCGGAATTAGTTGCTAGTCAACTAACCCAAATTACTACGAATGCAAATAAAATAAAATAACAGAAAATGAAAAGGTGGTAAAACTTATGCGGAGAAAAATGTGTTTACTTAGATTTCCTTACTCCCTAACTATCTTTTACCGGTTGATTAGTGTGTATTAATTGCGTGGATGACGGGTGTATTCCTTAATACCATTCGTGGGGTGGCGTACGTACTTCCCCAACTCTATGAACTCCTACTTCACTCCTATGTCGAGCCGGCTAGGAAGCTCCTAACATGGGATCACTAGAATTCGCTCATGCATTAAATACAACCATAAAAACCTTTAGTACGCATTGGTTCATGTTTCTTAAGACGTTCAAGCAAGTTACCGAATAGGAAGTTAGCCAGTTTTCTTAAGCCTAACATAGATGAACAATCATCCAATACAACTAATAACACACTAATAACCAATAATCAATAGCTAGGTTTCATTAGATCTAAGCAAACACGAAGAAAACCTAGCCTAACATGTTAAACAAAAGACAAGAACAAGATAGAATCAAACAACACATAGACATATTGAATGATTAATTGATAACTTATCTTCAATGTAACATGGAAGATCTCAAGGCAAAAAGCCTTGAAAAAGCTGCTAAAATCGTCTTAGGGTTCTTACACACAAAGTTCCACAATAAGTTCCACACTAATGACAAAAAATTGCAAAACTATATATAGACTTTCAGATCTGACGGCGTCACGTTATGGAGTGTGACGCCGTCACCTCGCCGCTTTTAGGGTTCCCGGATGGCCTTCTTGACGCCGTCCCTCTTTAGCTCTCCAAAATCCGTTCTGGCTTATCAAGGCTTGACGCCGTCAGAATTAGGCGTGACGCCGTCCCTCTTTAACTTATACCGTGACGACCTTGATCACTCCAAAGGGTGACGCCGTCAGAATTCCCATGCAAATTTCTCTGGCTTATCATGAGTAATTTTCATATCCACCTTTTTCTTGCCAAGCCATGACGCCGTCTAGACCAATATCTGACGCCGTCTGAGGTACTTTTTAGCCGATTTTGAGACTTTGTCGTTTTTTTCACTTTTATGCTCCAAAAACGTCCAAAATGCTTCCTTTTCCAGATTTCTTCTCCAAAGTACCTAAAATGACAAAAGGAACGATTTAGGGCAATATTTGATCAAATAAATACGATTTAGGGCTTAAATGACCCCTTAAAAGCGGTACACTTTTCGCTTCATCAAATACCCTTACACTTGAGATTTGCTTGTCCTCAAGCAAATGCGCTTTTATTCTAATCAAAATACAAGTTAGGGGTCATTTAACACTAATATAAAAGTAATTACAACAAATAGTCGTTCCACTTTAATCATAATAAGCACGGAGATTACAAACTAGCACCTCACAAGTAGTGTTTAGATACTCACATCTCTCAAGTGTCATCAAAATAAATCTCATAAATGAAAACGGATAATATCTCTCACTACCTGTCATAGCAAATAGATTACCATAGGCTTGGGAAAGGATCGAAAACCTCCTCCACTAGGCGTAAGCACCTAAGATAAACTATCAAAGAGGGCTTTTACATGGGTTATAACGTTAGGTGTAGGGATATGATAAACACGGTTTTGTTGGATAAGGGGTATTTTACTGGTGGCGAGTTAAAGATCTTGATTAATTACATGTACTATACAATGTTGCTAAGCCAAGACTCGACTCAATCTTAAGCTAAAAACAAAATAACAAAAACATAAAATAAAAATAAAATGAAACGGGATGGTAGTCCGTATGTTTTTTTTTTTTTTTTCTATTTTTCATTTTCTCATATTTTTTTTGTATTTTTCTTGATTTTTTTTTTTTTTTTTTTTTTTTTTTTTTTTTTTTTTTTTTTTGCATACACTTTTGCCCTACCATCCAAAATAATACATCATAGGGGCGTTGCATTCCCCTTACACTTGAACTTTTACATAACTTTACAAATAACTATTCTAATGACTCGAATTAAGATAATCGAAAAACTTGGAGTACTTTTAAAATATTTAGCACATATGGGGGTAATAAATGATGTTCTTCCCCATTACTCCATTACACTAGTACTTTACCCATGAGTCCCAATCGTCCCAAAATAATATGTACAAGGATATGACTCGACTTAGCAACCATGTAATCAACTAGATAATTAACTTGGGTTTAAACAAATGTTGTCACAATAATGCACTAAAAATGAGTGCATACAAGGCAGGCTAAGGCGATTTGGGTGTACATTTAAGTGGGGTGTAAACAAATTCTTCCTTTAAGTAAAATGCTTAAAGGTCGAAACGAAAAGATAGGCTCTGAGGGGTGTACTAGGGGTATCGTGTACTAAAAATGAGTACATCGCAAAGGTGTGAGAGAATTACTTGACCAATGTAGCCAATGTAATTATAACAAAAACACAGGTGTAAAACAATGGGTTAATCCTAATGCCTCTTATCATGTAGTAAATCTAACTACACGAATGTAGTCTCACTTGTGGCCTTGGAATGGTCCTAACGCAAGTTCTAGAATCTAAGTGCTACCGGTACACACATCATAGCATAAATGCTTTTCCTACCAATTCTAGGGGCGAACCTCACATATTTGGGGGTGGAAAATTTTTTAGTGGTACGGTTTTTGTGCTAGTCATATAACTCCTATCCATGAGACGCTCATTAAGATCAAAGTTTCACTCCTAAATGTTGTAAAAAAAATTTAAATTTGGCACTAAAATTACCCTAACAGGTATTTATCTCAGTTTTATTACACATCTACTATTAAACAAACAAAAATCAAGCGTAATAGCATTCTCTAATCGTACTTTTACCTCCCCTTACACTTAAGATGAACATTGTCCCCAATGTTCAAATAACAAGATGTAAAAGAAAAAAGTAAAAGAATGAAATCAAATACTCCCCTGATTCGCTCGGTGGATAATGAAGTAACATGGTTAAATCTTCTTCCAAGAGAATGTTGAAGCTCCATGACTAATGCATCGCCAAAAGCTTGATCCAACAAACATTTCCTTGTCCAAAATAACCTGTTAAACCTGAGAAAACAAACACGAAAACCTGCATAACATCGGCGGGATAAACTCTATATATAAGGATATAATGCTTGTGGAATGATAATTTTGCAGATTCCTGGAGATTATAAGTTATAGATTTAATAAAAACTTTTTATGAAAACAAAACTTTCAAAAATTTTCAGAAAATTAAACCTGACGCCGTCAGAAATGATCTGACAGAATTCTCATGTTACGTTTCCGGAAAAATTTTGGAAAAAACTATACCTTACTTCCTGGAAATCCTGCAAAACATCATTATGACTCGATACAAGCATTTGACTCAAACAAATACTAATATGTATGTTAATTTATTATTATTATGATTCATGTTCATTTGTGTTCTAATAAACCGATTTAGATTTCCCTTACACTTAACTTTTGCAAAATACCTTTATATGTAGTTAAGACGAAGTTAAAAACAAGATAAAGCATTTTCACAAATTAGTTTTTGAACATGAATCAATAATAATAAAATTTAAACATACATACGGAAACAAATAAAATCAAACAAACAAATGAATAAATAAACAATCAAATAAGGCTTGCATGCAATAAAGAAAATTAATGTCACAAATGTTTAAAGGCCAACAATGCCTTATCCTAAATTATTACAGACCAAATTGTTTCAGAACATACAACCATAAATAAAATTGTTCAAATATCAAAACATCAAATCAAAGCATCACTGGGGTGGGGGACCTTGGCGATAGTCATAGTCAGGAGGAAGATGCCCGTAGTACCCATATGGTGGGTAGTCCTGCTCTCGTCCCGGGAAAGGGTCGATCTGCAGGTGTGGGTCCAACTGATCACGCGTAGATAAGTGCTGCATCTGACGAACGGTGTGATCATACATCCAGTCGAACCTCTCGTCCACCCGGGTCCTCCAAGTATCAACCTGGCCCATCCATGCCCCCTGGTGAGCCTGCCAATCCCCTCTGCTCATGTGCCGGTAGTAATCTGCTGTACCAGCCTCATAACCCCCATGCTGCTGCTGTTGCGGCTGCTCCTCCTCCTCATCATCCTCATCACCAGCATCCTCATCACCGCCTGGATGATACCACATAAAGGTCCCATCATGCATCTCCATAACCACCTCCATCTGCTTCAGGGACCTAACCTTCACTGTCCTGCATGCATCACCACTACTCAAATACCTCATGACCTCGGGCCTGAGGACTCCATAGGATCGGGCCAGCCGGGTGATAAACATCCCACCATAAATCCTGTCTCCTTCCCTTTCCCCAACTCCACCATGCAGAAAGCTAGCAACCCAAAATGGGATGTTGCAGTAGACCTCATTCGAGTAAATGGTGTATAAGTAGAAGAGGTCTGAAGTAGTGACACGGTGGTGAGAGCTGTGGCGCCCTGTCAAGCTGTAGGTGAGACACCTATGGGTCAACCTAATCCTAGGTTCCCTGATTTGAGACGCCACAGTAGTCGAGGTGTACACCCCATCCCCAATAGTAGGCCAAAACATGAAACATCTAAAATCATTCCTCATCGACTCCCCGTGCAACAACCTATGCATGAACCCTGCATGAGTGGTCTCATGCTGACTATACAACCCAAGTCTCCATCCAAACTCAGTAACCGAGCACGTCCTAAGCTCACCCCCCAGCCTGAAGTAGATTGTGGTACTGCCCACATCGGTCCTTGCCTCAGCCATGTCAAAGTGAAAAGTGGCAAAGAATTCACGTACCAATTCATCATAGACCGGCTCCTGAATTCTAAACAAGCTTTCCCACTGAGGGCCGGTAAACTCATCCGTCTGAAAGCTTTGGAGAAAGGTTTGCTCAAGACCTTCCCTCCTCAGAAAGCTCCAATCTACCACAGCCCCATTTTCAACTTTATGTTGTAGCAGTTGGGTGTATTTAGTTGTGGCGGCATCATCATCAAAGACACCCCAACTGAGGACCGTGTCCCCAAAGTTCTCTTGTTGAGATCTGGAAGAACTCCCTCGGCTAGGTCTTTGACGCTTACTCATTATCTGGAACAAAGCAGGGAGGAACAAAAGTGTTAATATGTGAATTAAAGATTCGGTGGAGCATCAGACAGATCTGACGCCGTCACCCTTTGCTAGGTGACGCCGTCAGGTTCGACCAAATTTAAATCCGAAATTACGAGGGAAAAATCAATATCCAAACTTTAAGCTTATAAACCAAACGCCCCTTTTTACAGCAAAATGGGTGATTGGATCATAGGTTATGGTTCAAATTCGTGGCCTCCCCATTAGTGAATAGACCCAGTTGATTGCCAATTATCAAATGCTTTAATTATTGCTAAATAACACTAATTAAAGGACATTATGAGTTCTAAGCATGAATCAATCCTAGGGTTTCATGAGTTGGGGATTTTTGAAATTTACGAATCCTATGAGTAATTGAAGCGAAAAGAATGAGTAAACATTACTTACCACGTGAAGATTGGTAGCAGAAGTTGGCGAATTGGTCCTGGGAAATTCGGAGGTGGGGTTGGAGTGGATATGGTTTGTGGGGTTTGTGATGAAAGTGATGGAAATAAAGTTATTATTGCTGTGCAGACGGGGTGACGGCGTCACGTTCAAATCCTGACGCCGTCAGGTTAGCGTATTTTACTACTTTGTGCCAGTTTACAAATGAGCCCCTTGTACTTTAAGGGAGCAGCTAGTCAGGGTCAATAATCCTGATAGCTAGTCTCGTTAACAAGTTCCTCCTGGGTCAAATGTTTTGTTACTGTCACGGGATGTAGTAAAATGTTGAAAAGGGCCGGTTGACGTCTCATTCAGGTTCCAATTTCCATCACGGCAGGTATTCAGGGAGTGGGAGGAACTTTTCCAAGGTGTGTTCGAATTGAGGGTGTGCTTTAATTTAGTTCTTCTCACACCTGGCTTAAAGCCAAAAGATTTTTTCCTAACTTTATGAAAGTTAGGGAGCGTGACAACCATGCTTCCCACGAAAAATGCTATGATCTTGAGAATTCTCTTTCTCGCGAGGGGATCCAAATGGATAAGAGGGTTTTAAAGGTGAAAGCTCGGGGAGAGGGGTTTCATCATCCCATTCGTTGTATGGTTCATTAGGGACCGGGGGTTCAAAGATCTTCTCGATCTTTTTGGGTGAAGCTTCATCCCTAATTTTCTCCTTTATTCTCGCGATAAATTTTTCTGCTAGTTCCATGAACATATCTCGGGTGTTTTTCAATTGAGTCTCTAATTTCTGGATCCGTCTCTCTTGGTTGTCCACGAAAGTTAGCATTATCCCTTCAAATTCATCTTGTCGTGAGAATTGATGAAACATATGTTTACCAATTGTGTTCACACACTTATCGGGATTTTTATCAGCCGTAGGTGTCTCGGCTTTCGTTAATTTCTCAACCTGCCTTTTTATGTTTTCGAACAGCTGTTCTTGGGTTGCACTCATGCACTTTAAAATCCCTTCTTCCGAGAACGTTGAGTCATTCCATTCTTCTTCTTCGTACTGTGCTAAGTCCTCAATGACTTCCCAGCACTTATCGACATTGAGCCTGCTCAGCCTTCCATTGGCAGCGTAATCTATGGCTCTTCTAGTTTGATGGTTGACGCCATCATAAAATTGTTGGATTTGTAGCCAAGGATCCATGCCATGGTGAGGGACTTTTTGGAGTAAGTCCTTGAATCGAGTCCATGCCTCGTAGAGGGTTTCGCCTTGACGTTGTTGGAACATCAAGATATCATTCCTTAGCTTGGTAGTCCTTCCCGGTGGGAAAAACTGAGCAAGGAAACGAGTGGTGAGATCATCCCAAGAGGTGATGGATCCTGCGGGTTGACGCTCTAGCCATTGACTAGCTTGGTCCCGCAAAGAGAATTGAAAGAGACGCAGTCGGGTCGTCTCTTGAGTGGCAACATCAAGGTCTATAGAATCAACGATTTTGAGAAAGTCCTTGAGATGTTGATTAGGATCTTCAGAACGAAGTCCATGGAATGCGCATCCGCTTTGCACCAACCGGATGGTGACGGATCGCAAGGGAGTGACATTGGCTCCTTGAGTGAGCTCAATGGTGTTTCGATAGCCATGGTGGCTAGGACGGGAGTACTCTCCTAAAGTACGGGCTCTAGGAGGTGGTGGTTGTTGTGGTGGTGGGTTGTTGGGATCGAGGATATTACCACCTTCCATGATGTCGGATGGTAATGGTTACGAACAAAGAAACGAAGAAAAAAGATAGACTAAAGAAAACCTAGAAAAATAAAATAAAAATCTCACTAGAAAGGAATCTAGTGAGTAGACCGATAAAATAAAAATTCAACCTAAACAATAACTATTCCCCGGCAACGGCGCCAAAAACTTGATGCGTGGTTTTGCAACCTTACAACAGGTTTTACCTCTCGAGGGATCTCAAGAGGCTTACAACCCCACCAGGCAGTGTACCTGACCGATGTAGTATAGTGTAGTGGTAAGTACGGGGGATTGATCGTTCTCCACAGGGAATAGTGTTCGTTAGGTATGAAAGACTACTCTAATAGGTCTAAGGGTGAGAGAAGATTCTTTTTATGTTTTTATAATTTTTTATGAAAGCAAGTAAAATCTCGGGTTTGAAAGAGTGGGCGGAATTAGTTGCTAGTCAACTAACCCAAATTACTACGAATGCAAATAAAATAAAATAACAGAAAATGAAGAGGTGGTAAAACTTATGCGGAGAAAAATGTGTTTACTTAGATTTCCTTACTCCCTAACTATCTTTTACCGGTTGATTAGTGTGTATTAATTGCGTGGATGACGGGTGTATTCCTTAATACCATTCGTGGGGTGGCGTACGTACTTCCCCAACTCTATGAACTCCTACTTCACTCCTATGTCGAGCCGGCTAGGAAGCTCCTAACATGGGATCACTAGAATTCGCTCATGCATTAAATACAACCATAAAAACCTTTAGTACGCATTGGTTCATGTTTCTTAAGACGTTCAAGCAAGTTACCGAATAGGAAGTTAGCCAGTTTTCTTAAGCCTAACATAGATGAACAATCATCCAATACAACTAATAACACACTAATAACCAATAATCAATAGCTAGGTTTCATTAGATCTAAGCAAACACGAAGAAAACCTAGCCTAACATGTTAAACAAAAGACAAGAACAAGATAGAATCAAACAACACATAGACATATTGAATGATTAATTGATAACTTATCTTCAATGTAACATGGAAGATCTCAAGGCAAAAAGCCTTGAAAAAGCTGCTAAAATCGTCTTAGGGTTCTTACACACAAAGTTCCACAATAAGTTCCACACTAATGACAAAAAATTGCAAAACTATATATAGACTTTCAGATCTGACGGCGTCACGTTATGGAGTGTGACGCCGTCACCTCGCCGCTTTTAGGGTTCCCGGATGGCCTTCTTGACGCCGTCCCTCTTTAGCTCTCCAAAATCCGTTCTGGCTTATCAAGGCTTGACGCCGTCAGAATTAGGCGTGACGCCGTCCCTCTTTAACTTATACTGTGACGACCTTGATCACTCCAAAGGGTGACGCCGTCAGAATTCCCATGCAAATTTCTCTGGCTTATCATGAGTAATTTTCATATCCACCTTTTTCTTGCCAAGCCATGACGCCGTCTAGACCAATATCTGACGCCGTCTGAGGTACTTTTTAGCCGATTTTGAGACTTTGTCGTTTTTTTCACTTTTATGCTCCAAAAACATCCAAAATGCTTCCTTTTCCAGATTTCTTCTCCAAAGTACCTAAAATGACAAAAGGAACGATTTAGGGCAATATTTGATCAAATAAATACGATTTAGGGCTTAAATGACCCCTTAAAAGCGGTACACTTTTCGCTTCATCATGAGCTCGTTGGACTTTGACACAGTGTTGACTTGATGGCTTGATGAGTTGTTGATCTTGGCATTGTCTCCTTTAGAGAAAACAAGTCCCCTTCTCAAATGCGGGGTTATCAAAAGTTCAAAAAGAAATGTTACGTTCAAATAAATTTTGGAATGTTTTTCTTCACTAAATGACATGAGAAAAGTTTCATACGAAACAACATTTATCTAAAGTACAAACCACAAGATCTCAACCATCCATCCCCCTTCCATCCAACGGTGTAAATTAATTATGATTTAAAAATAAAAATAGCCTGAGGGGCATTTTAGTCAAATCACGCAAACTAATAATATCTCATTTCACACACACACTCCCCGTTTTTCACACACACACACTCAGCGTTTCTCTCTCTAAATTTTCCCCCAATTCGTAACCCTAACCCTAACCATCCAATCCACCGTCAATCCACCGCGAAACCACCGCAAAATCATTCGATTATTTAACAAAATCATTAAAATGGACCTACGAGATGAAATAACTGAAAACCTGAAGGTCGTTCGTTGCGGAAATCGGATCAAAATAAGCTTTTAAATGTCGATTCTGGTATATTTTTGTCTCATTTTTTAAATCAGTCATTATTTTGTGGTTGTGTTAGCTTATTTTGTTATTGAAATAGTGTTTTGATTAGGTTATATCAGCGAGTAGATTAGATTTTAGGATTAGTTTATTTTTTGTGATGGAATGACTGTTTGGATTAGCTTTGGTCGACCTATAAGGAGTTACGAATGATATGCCTAACTAGAATGCGTTCATGAATCACGACTTTAGAGGAGGCAATATAGTTCATGAATCACGACTTTGGAGGAGGCAATATAGTTCAAAACAATGGGTCATTAAGAATTGATGTAGCCACTTGCCCAATTAGCCCAGTTACATGTTTAGAATCCTATGGGATTCAGACAGAATCCCATGGGATTCAAACAGAATCCCATGGGATTTTAGGTTACTACAAATGAGGATTCATACAGAATCCCATGGGATTCTTGTTAAGAGTCTCTGCAAAATCCATTGTGCTTATCTTATTATAACTATCCCGGTGTTCTTTATTCCAGGGTTTTGGTTTTGGTGTGAGAATTATATATTTATTATGAGCGAACTTGTCAAAATTGGGTGTAAAATGGAAATTTCTTGTATATTATTATTATTTTCTTCGCTACTTTTTTAGTGATGTGTTCTGTGTGTAGCCAACAAACCAACGTTGCGTGTGCCTATCACGTGACATTTTTATTATTATTAAGTTTCTATGTCAATTCAAGCCAGCCACCGTTCGTATTTTATAGCTCTAGGAATGGACAGGTGAGAATGTGACATAGTCGTCGTCTAAAAAAATAACAACAATGACGATACTAGATAATAGTGGTTCTGGAGCAAAGTACGCTGAAAATTATGAAGATACATGTGAACTTCTTGTAAGTATTTTACTTTTCTGTTGTAAATTAATTCATACAGAATCCCATGGGATTCTAGTTGAATCCCTTGAGATTCATACTGAATCCCATGGGATTCTAGTATGAATCCCTTGAGATTCATACTGAATCATATGGGATTCATTTTGAAACCCATGGGATTCATTATGAATCCCATATGAATCCCAATTGACAATTTCCCATTATTATAGTAATTCATGCTCTTTTTTTTGTTATATTTTTGTAGAAGAAGTTGTTTGCCCGTCATCTCAAGCTGTATGGTCACACAAAACATGCTAGCTTTCGTAAAGTCAAGTCAAGAATCCTAAATCTCAAGTGGAGTACCAAGAAAAATTTCCGAGATTGCGGCATTTTCACTATGTTACATATGGAATCTTACAACGGTGAAGAAGCAACGAAATATGATTGTTTAGTTAACATTTTGAATGTTTAGTTAGTAGTTTTGCTTTAGTGCTGAAGTAACTGTTGTGTATGGTAGAACAGTTTCCATGGTAGATCATTTTATGCCCATGGTAGAATTAAGTGTTGAAGTAACTGATCTTTTAGTGGTGACGTAACTGTTGTGTAGTTTCCTACAAATCTGTCTTTTATGATAACTTGTATATTTCTGATTTAATATAGAATTCATGAATCCCATGGGATTCATCACTAATCCTATGGGATTCTTTGATCCCTTGTGTTATTGAAACAAAATATAAGTAAGAAATATGATATATTTAAAGTACAGAAATAAATCCCATGGGATTCATCACTAATCCCATGGGATTCTTTGATCCCTTGTGTCATTGAAACAGAATATAAGTAAGAAATATGATATATTCAAAGTAAAGAAATAAATCCCATGGGATTCATCACTAATTCCATGGGATTCTTTTGATCCCTTGTGTTATTGAAAATGACTAGGCCTGAGTTCATGCTTGGGAATAGTGTTTCGCGATGCAAGGCGAAAAGCTGTAAGTTTATATGTGTTTTTTATACAGAACTACATGAGATTTTTATGATATTTTATATAGATTTTGGCTTTCGCCTTGCCTTTTGGTTATCCGGACAAGTTGCTTTTGTGTGCAAGCTGGTCTTCACTCCACAATAGCCACAAACCTTCTCTTGTTTCTTTTTAACCTTCTCTTGTTTCTTTTTAACTCCAAGTGCTTTTTCTTCCTCACTCTTTCTCCTTTTATTGCGTTCCTTTTCTGTAATATTCCGTTTATTGCCAAAAGTCCTTCAAAACCAATTCTTTCATCGCAAATAACAGACAACTTTTGTTCAAGATTGTTAAGCAATTCCTGGAGAAAAAACAAATAGGAATATTCATAATAAGATAAGCACATTGAATCCCATGGGATTCACATTTAATCCCATGGGATTAACTGTGAATCCCATGGGATTGTGTATGAATCACATGGGACTAACTGTGAATCCTATGGGATTGTGTATGAATCCCATGGGATCCTAAACATACTCACACATAAAGAAGTATCACAAGAAAATAAAACAAGGAATTAACAGTTAATCCCATGGGATTGTGTATTTAATCCCATGGGATTCACAGTTAATCCCATGGGCTTAAATGTGAATCCCAAAGGATTAACTGTGAATCCCATGTGAATCCCATGGGATTAACTGTGAATCCCATGGGATTGTGTATAAATCCCATGGGATCCTAAACATGCTCAAACATAAAGAAGTATCACAAGAAAATAAAACAAGGAATTAATAGTTAATCCCATAGGATTGTGTATTTAATCCCATGGGATTCACAGTTAATCCCATGGGCTTAAATGTGAATCCCATGGGATTAACTGTGAATCCCATGGGATTGTGTATGAATCCCATGGGATCCTAAACATGCTCACACATAAAAAAGTATCACAAGAAAATTTATCCTGAATCCCATGGGATTCATACAGAATCCAATGGGATTCATACAGAATCCCATGGGATTCATACTGAATCCCATGTGATTCATTATAAATTCCTTGTGATACATTATAAATTCCGATGATATTCATTGATGAATCCCATAGGATTCATTTATTAATCCAGTAGGATTCATTGATGAATCCCATAGGATTCATTCATTAATGATGAATCAAATGATTAATAATGAATCAAATGGGATTCATACAGAATCCCATAGGATTCATACATAATGAATCCCATGGGATTTACTACTGAATCCCATTGGATTCATTATGAATCCGATGGGATTCATGTTGTTCCACAGATGATTCATGTTGAATAACAAGTAACATACCTTATAGTCTATAAAGTTGGTCTTGGTGATTCTCTGTATATAAAAAGCAGAATATCAAGGGATTAAGATAACTAAAAACACAAGAATTCAATTATTAAAATTTATCCTGAATCCCATGGGATTCATACAGAATCCCATTGGATTCATTATGAATCCGATGGGATTCATTATGAATCCCATGGGAATCATGTTGTTCCACAGATGATTCATGTTGAATAACAAGTAACATACCTTATAGTCTATAAAGTTGGTCTTGGTGATTCTCTGTATATAAAAAGCAGAATATCAAGGGATTAAGATAACTAAAAACACAAGAATTCAATTATTAAAATTTATCCTGAATCCCATGGGATTCATACTGAATCCCATATGATTCATACTGAATCGCATGTGATTCATTATAAATTCCTTATGATACATTATAAATTCCAATGATATTCATTGATGAATCCCATAGGATTCATTGATGAATCCCATAGGATTCATTTATTAATCCCGTAGGATTCATTGATGAATCCCATAGGATTCATTCATAAATAATGAATCAAATGATTAATAATGAATCAAATGGGATTCATACAGAATCCCATAGGATTCAGTATGAATCACATGGGATTTAGTATGAATCACATGGGATTTAGTATGAATCCCATGGGATTCATACTAAATACCATGTGATTCATACTGAATCGCATGTGATTCATTATAAATTCCTTGTGATACATTATAAATTCCGATGATATTCATTGATGAATCCCATAGGATTCATTGATGAATCCAATAGGATTCATTTATTAATCTCGTAGGATTCATTGATGAATCCCATAGGATTCATTCATAAATAATGAATCAAATGATTAATAATGAATCAAATGGGATTCATACAGAATCCCATAGGATTCAGTATGAATCCCATGGGATTTACACTTCTCTTAAAACATTAAACAAAGAAAATAGATTCTGAAGGGATTTTACCATGAACTTCTTTATCTGTAGCATATTCATCTTCATCTTCATCTGGTAAATCACCTTCTATAATCAAACCATCTTCTGGAACTTCCATATTTTTTTCAGACGGTTTTACCATGAATTCCGACGGGTTTGTTGATGAATCCGGCGGTTTTGTTGATGAATCCGTCGGATTCATGGTGATTCCGGCGACGTTTTTGATTCCGGCGAGGTTTTGTTGATGATTCCGGCGAGCTTTTGATGATTCCGGTGGTGTTGTTGATGAAGCCGGTGGTTTTGATGAATCCGGAGGTTTTGTTGACGGTGTTGTTGATGAATCCGTCGGATTCATGATTTTCCGGCGAGATTCTTTGATTATTCCGGCGAGGGTTTGTTAGATCTAGGGTTTTGGTTTGGTTGAGAGAGAAAGGTTTGGATGAGAGAGAAAGTTAGGTGACAAATGAGATGGATGCAGATTTTTTTTTTTTTTTTTTTTTTTATTAAGATACTTGATTTTACTATCTTGCCCTTGTTTGTAATTTTTGGATGCATCTCAGCCATTAGATGGAGGGGGATTGGATGGTTGGGATTTGATTATATGTACTTTAGATACTAGTTGTTTTTGATAGATCTCACCTCATTCATATTATATTGGATAAATCGCACAAAAAGATATCACACTTAAGACAAATTTCTCAATTTAAGGTATCAAAGTAAGGTTTTTTCTACTTTTCAAAAAATGTTATCGGTCATTTTATAACTGAATTGGTTAATGAACGTGATATATCGTTATAATTGAGTATTTAAAAGTTATTTCTGGTAAAATTATGACTGGTAATCACTTTAAATAGTCGAAAAAACCTTGCATTATACGCAAAATAACTTCGATATTTTAAATTCAGGAAAAAAAAAGTTTAGTATAAAAGTGTGATACCTATTGTATACGGCCGCCTCAACTCTACAAAATATTTTTGTAAAATTTATGTGAGTATAACAGATATGATATCTAAGTTCAAAACAAATAAAAGTTCAAAGATTCTCTCAAAACTAAAATAATTTAAAACATTTCTTTTTTGAGATGTTTTAAATTAATTGTTCACAAGTAAAACCAAATGCATAATTTTGATCTAAATTACAATATCACCTTTGCTTGAAATTACTATCACAAACTTTAATAAAAAAAAATTGATTAGTTAAAACTATTATTCTGCAAAAACTAATAAATGTGAAGAAATAATTACTTATGATTCTCTATCTTTAAAACTGTAACTTTTTTTTCGTAGACACTTATTTTAAAACAAAAGAAATAGTAAAGATTGATATTTGACTTAACCTTGAATAAATTTCGATTGCTTTTTAAATAAAATATCTTTATTGTTTAAATGTTAAGTCACTATTCATTGTGGTTCGTAAATGTGAGGCAGTAGTTCGACGCATAATTAACCTCAAGATTTTAGTCGCAGATGTAGTTGTAAGTTGTTAGCTATAATTAGCACCTGTAACATTGTGTTATATTGTTTGGTAACAACTTGCCATCTCTAGTAACAAGCGTACAATCCAATACGTTAAAAGTTAAGTGTTCGCTAATGTTATGTAATGATCAATAAGTAAAGATGCATGAATTAAACAGGGGAGCTGTTAGAATCAGTCACGTGCAACTTCAAACCACTTTTCCCTCCTAACAATTTGCTTATAAATAGGCTACTTCATTTCATTTACTAGTTAGACTAGATGATCCTTTCTCTCTATTTCTCTCTCTAATTCAGCTACAACCTGGAAGGCTGGTCACAATGGTGACCCAGGTCATCCTCTGTCACATCAGTTTTCTCTTTGGTGATCAGACATGACTCATGTGCCACAGTCAATGATCGACTTTTTTTTTTTAAACAACAAATTTTTTTTTTTTTTTTTTTTTTTTTTTTTTTTTTTTTTATTTCAAATATTTTAAACAACAAATTTAAAATTTATTAAAAATAAAAACATTACAATACTAAATTATTAAACAAATACTTATTAAAAACTTAAATTAGTAATCTAAATTGTAGCGTTCCTTGATTCCCGCCTTAAGCTGCATAAGTTCTTGTAGTTGTCGTGGGGGCAAACTTTGGTCGATTGCTAAATTATAGAAAATCAAGTCTTGCTCCCGTTTTGTGGTGCTCAAGATTTCCACTTACTTTCGTTGGAGGTCAATTTTCTCTTGTTTCATTGCTAGCTCTTTTTCCTTCAACTTCAAGTACGACTCTTCCATGTCCTTATTTTTCCCCGGTTTTGACGGCTTGAACTTGAAAAAGGTCTTGGCTAGCGAATTTGTCCATGATGATGGTGGATCACGATAGGAGGAGGATGATTTCTTCCTGGCTGCGTCACGACCTTGTGGTCGTGATTCTCTAGTCTCTTCCTCATCATCAAAATCATCCACGTCTTGGAAATTCAAGGGACCTTGTGTTGACCCCGAGGTAGTTGTAGAACCCTTTGTTTTCTTTCAACTAATCGATCTGAAAGCAAGCACCTCCTTCTTCCAAGCATCATGATGCCTCAAAAGTTTCCAACAATCCTCCAAATTAAAATCATGACCGTAAATTACACGGTATTCTCTAAGAGCTTTTTCTTTATCGTCTGCATCATTTTCACCACTTCCATGATTATCCTTGATATTATCCATAATAGCACAAAAATTCCCAACCCTACTACAAATCCTATTCTTCCATTTGGTCGTGATCGAGTCGTACGTTCTTTGTGAACTAGTTTCCTTTTCAAAATACGATATCACCTCCTCCCAAAAGCGGTGCATGTTTATAGCGTTTCCTCTCTCGGAATTTTTCGAAATATAAATCCAAGCTCTACAAAGCACGATCTCTTCCGCCTTTGTCCATGGTTCGTTCTTTTTGGCCGGTTCGGGCTTTTTGCCTTTGTCCTTCGCCTTTGTAGCACGTCGCAAAGGCTTCTTTGGTTTGATGGGTGACGTCTCTTCGACATCGTCATTGTCTTCAACAGGCATGGAACCGTGACCCGAACCTTGCCCCATCGAAGCATCTTGACTCGGATAGTTTTGGGTCGAGTATTGTTGAGTCGGATAGTCTGCCATATAATCCTCCAAATCCATTTCAAGATTAGCACTACGAAGCGGGGAATAATCTTGATACAGTTGGGAAAAATGCAAGAAATCCATGTTAGGACGATACGACGACCCACTTGGTTCTTGGTGATAATCCATATTAGGACGAGATGGATTGACATATGGACGATTAACGTAAAACGGGTTTTGATTTTGATTCGGTTGTGGTAGTCGTGATGTATATTCAAAAGCGGGTGCAAGAAAGCGAATACCCCGATTTTGTGGTGGTGTTATGCCGATTAATTCGAAGTTGTTTTCCAGTGAGAAATTCAAATTCGGGGCATTTTGGGGTAGTCGGGATCGTCGGTCTTTTGATATGGGAGTTTTTTTTTTTTTTTTTTTTTGACATGGTGAATATGGATGATAAGTTGTTTGAAATTGTGTGTTTAGAAGTGTGTTTAAGATTGGTATTTATAAGGTTGTAAAGTGGTAAAGTTTTTTTTATTTTTTTTTTTTTTTTTTAAATAGCAAACGGTTAGATTTTTTGAATTTATATGTGTGTATAGAATCTGTCGTAAATTAGACCGATTGTTTTTTTTTTTTTTTTTTTTTTGTTCCTCGACCGATATTTGACCCATGTGCCACATAGGGCTCGACCCATATTGAAATCGGTCACCCTCCTCACTTGACCCATTTTTTGCGGTCCACGGGCCTAACAACTACAATCTGTAATCGTTCTATATGAACATTTAACTCCGAGTTTATCTTCTTGATTTGTGAATTCCAGTTACTTGTTTGTGATTAACTACCAATCTATAAAGGGTTCTAGTTAAGCACGTTACACCAAACTTACATTTTTTTAAGGTTTTGCTAACAATAAAAACTCTGACTTTGTTTTGTATGCATGATATGGCCCTTAGACCACAAGGTGTGGTTTCCGCCGTTGCTCACCGAGGCTGAGGTGGCAACCTCGCCGTCGGTCACCGTGACACCGGCGGGGTTCGCCGTGCCTCGCCGTAAACCAAATATCGTGCAGACGACGAACGTTTTCTTCTGACAAAATATTGGTTTGTGTGATCGAATTTATTCCCAAACGGTAATAATACCGTTTAAATAATACTTTTACTCTTTTTTTTTTCTTTTTTTTTTTTTAAAGCTAACACTATATTTTTTATGTATATATATACCGACACTCTTCCACTGCTACACACATACCATCCTCACACATATGTTCAGCAACACTCCCACTGCTACAAAACCAAACCATCCCAGCTGCAAAAAAAAAAAATAAAATAAAAAAAAAATGTCGCAAAATCCGAACGAGAATATGTATTTCACTAACCTTCGCGCCTCTAATCAATACGCGGGTTCGTCAAACCCATCAACCCCGTCATCACAAAACTCTAACTCATCATCGCCACAAATTCCTGTGTATGGGACGCAATTGCCTCCCGAGGCTATTTACCAAAACCAACAGTTTGCGTTTCAGGGATTCGGAAATTACTCACAACGTCCAGTTTCCCAACCACAATTCTTTAACCCCTCCCAACCTTTATCATTTCCGGCACCACCATGTGAAACACGGTTCAAAGTCCCTGGGGACCATGAACCGTCCAGAGGACGCGGGAAAAAATTAATGGCAAAAAAGAAAAACAAAAAAGTCGTGAGTTTGGAAGATGACGATGATGATGACCTTGAGGCAGTGGCTCAAGTATCGAAGAGAAACTGGTCGAGGGATAAAGATAAGTTGTTTGCGGAAATTTGGATTGAAATTTCGCAAGATAAGGATATCGGAAATGACCGTTCCGATTAAGCCTTTTGGAACCAGATTCTCGAAATGTTCAACGCTCAAACTGAACGTAAACCGCGTTCCAAAAATATGGTCACCGGTAAGTGGACACGGCTTAACGGTGATTGCCAAAAATTCAACGCTATCTACAAGCACTTGCAGCGTAGAAGCGGTGAAAACGACGGCGATCATATCGAGAACGCAAAGGAAAATTTTGAACAACGCTTTGCCGGGAGAAAGTTCACGTATTTTCACGTGTGGGATATTTTGAAAAATTATCCCAAATGGGATGCGGAGGATCCCATTGACATTACTTGTCTCGAGGATCTTTTTGGTCCGGATAGACGTCCTCGTCCCGACGGCGCCTACAAAGCGCGGGCTGCAAAGAAGCAGAAGTCGACTTCAACGTCGAGCGCAGCTAGCTCGGGTGGCAGTCAAACGAGTTCTTATTCGGGGTCATTGTCCGAAAAATATTCTCAAAAAGCCGAAGTTCAAATGGCCGCGTATGTTCAAAGAAGGGAGAAGGATCGGAGGACTTTAGAGATGGAGGATATGAAGTTTTTGATGATAGAAACCGACAATATCGACCCGGCCAAAGCTGAGATCATTCGCCACAGACAAGCATAAATCATGCAAAAATTTCGACGCTACCTTAACGCGGATTAAAATTTATGTTTACTATGTATTTTTTTTTTCGTATCAGTTTTTTTTTTTTTTTTCGTATCAGTTTTTTTTTTTCTTTTTTTTTTTTTTTTTTTTTCGTATTGTAACTTAATTATCCGTATGTGTTTTTAATATAATGTGTTTTTATTTTTAATGAAATTAATTTAGTTTATTTGGATATTTGAAAAAAAAAAAAAAATAGTTAGTGGTGGGCCCAAATGAGTAAGTTGTGGGATGTTATAATAAGGGGGGTTGTTAGTTGTGGTTAGTTGTGGTGATGTGGCACGTGTGGGGCCCGAATGAAGAGGTATGGCTAAGCCATGACACCTTCTACTCTAAGGGTGGTGGCAATGGTGGGCGGTATGCCCATCGGCATGGTGATGCCGCCGGTGAACACCATTGCCACCTCGGAGGTATGGTTGAGCGGCATCATTGAGCGGGGTACAATGCCTCAACGGCATCATCCATTTATTATTCGAACGTTTGGAATATTACCGTTATTTGGAGCGTTGGATGTTTGGGAAGAAAAAAAAAACCGCCTATATAAACTAAAAGAATGGCAGTAGCATGGAACCAAAAAAAAAAAAAAACTTCTATATCACAAACAATACAATTCACATATTTAACAAATTCACATATTTTTACAATGGTTTCATCCTCTTCTTCTTCGTCCGACTCGATATTTATTCCCGACGAGTCGTTCGAACTATTGCCATCCGGTAGCACCCTACAAACCTTATTAGCCGTGTACGATTCAATTGACGACACGGCAAGCTCTACCGAAACTCGAGAGTCTATAACCCGTTTTCGTGAAGAAGCTTTACAAACCCTTATGAATGACTATTTTGTTGAACGTCCAAAATTTTCCGACAATACTTTTCGTGATAGGTTTCGTATGAATAAAAGCTTGTTTTTAAGAATTGTTGGTGATGTTGAAGCGAATTTCGAATGGTTTCAAGAGGGCCTAGATGCGAGGGGAAAAAAAAGTTTCACGGCGTTACATAAATGCACATCGGCCATTCGGCAACTCGCAACGGGTGAACCTCCAGATAGATTTGATGACTATTTAAACATGGCACGCCGAACGTCAGGTTATTAATTTTTTTAAACTAATGTTTATTAATTTGTTTAAAGTTATCGTTATTAATTTGTTTAAAGTTATCGTTATTAATTTGTTTAAAGTTATCGTTTTGTTTAAACTTATGTTTATAGGAGAATGCCTTGATAAATTTTGCCAAGCGATTATTCAATTATATGGTTCAGAGTTCTTACGTAGGCCGACATCCACTGACATTGCACGCTTATACGAGTTCCATGAAGATAAACATCACATTCCTGGAATGCTTGGTAGCATTGATTGTACACATTTCACATGGCGTAATTGTCCAAGACATTTGAAAGGTCAATATAAGCGAGGTGATCATCAATACCCAACTATTATGCTTGAAGCCGTCGCTTCATACGATATGTGGATTTGGCATTCGTTTTTTGGTCCTCCCGGTGCAAACAACGATGTCAATGTTTTGAATCAGTCACCATTGTATCTTACGGAGCAAAATGGAACGGCGCCAAACAGTTCATTTCATGTAAATGGACGGTTTTACAAACGTGGATATTATCTTACCGATGGAATATATCCTACGTATTCAACGTTTGTTAAAGCATATAAGTATCCGGTTGAACAGAAGGAAAAGAGATTCAAGAAGCTACAAGAGTCTGCAAGAAAAGATGTCGAGCGAGCTTTTGGTTGTCTTAAAACAAAATGGATGATTCTCGCTCGTCCTCTCCGGGCTATGTCGGTTGAAAAGATTCGACAACTCGTTTATACATGTATCATATTTCACAATATGATATTAAAAGACGACGGAGTTGCAATATCAGATGTTCATATAATGGATCCGCCGGTCGCGCCAGTTTATGACGATAGTGTATTACCGGAGTTACTCGACGAACAAATCCATTACCGTCTCCTATATGATCTTACGGACCACGTAGAGGCTCAAAACTTAACATTTCTGGATGACTAGTTATTTCCTTTTTTTTAGAATAATGTAATTTTCTTTTAATTATGTTTTTTTTTTTTTAAGTATTATGTAATTTTCTTTTAGTTATTAATGAAATATTATGTTTTTATTAAATTGTTTAATATAATTTATGAAAATAAAAAATAAAAAAATAAAATTAGTTGGGAGGTATGAAAAAGGCATGGTTGCCACTAAAAAATGGTTGGGAGGTATAAAAAAAGTATGAATGAGGTGGAATGATATTATTTGTGGGTTTGGGAGGTATGGGTTTTTTGGAAGGCATGACTGCCACCACCCTAAGACGGTTGAAGTGATACAAGAATTAAAAATTTATTTGATTGGACTATCTAGCCATTTGACATGTTTATTTTATACTGAAGTTTGTTTGTTCTACATACGTATGTACAACACCAGTAAATAAACTTTGCACATTAACCAAGCAAAATACATGCAACAAAAGTACCGAAATGCAAAGTGCTAAACGAGAACTCAAGTTAATTTAGTGGTCGTTACGAGATTTCATGCATCTTGTCTTTCAATAAACTAGACAAATACCCGTGCATAACAGCGGGATTTTATAGCAGCAATCTTTTATAGTTGTGTTTATTCATTTTCGTCAACTATAAACCAACAGAATAATACTCCTTCCGTCCCAAAATAATTGTCATCTTTTGACTTTTTGAAGGTTTTTTTTTTTTTTTTTTTTTTTTTTTTCCAACTTTGATCTTAAATATTTTTGTTTGTGTTATATAATAATTGGTGCAAAATGTATGAATGGATTGTTTTTTAAATATTTTTTCATTTTTATAATTTTTATCAAGTATTATATAACATATACAAAAATATTAAAGATCAAAGTGGAGAAATTAAGACTTTAAAAAGTCAAATGAGAACAATTATTTAGAAACCGAGGGAGCAGGGGCGGAGGGATAGTATAAATAGGGGGGGCGGTGCCCTCAACAAATTGGCCAAAAAAAATTTTATATAGTGCAAAATTTTGGGTTTTATTGGACAAAACTTAAATTGCCCCCAGGCAAAAAATGAAATTGCCCTCAACAAAATTTTGGGATGCTGAAAATAGGTTGTTTGGTTGAAATTAGGGTGTTTGGATGCTGAAATTAGGCTGTTTGGCTATAATTAGGGTGTTTGGATACTGAAATTAGGCTATTTGGATGCTGCTGTAATGCTGTTTTTTTGGGCTGATTTTGCTGTCTTTACGACAAATTTTTTTTGCCCCCCATATGCCAAAATCCTGGCTCCGCCACTGCGAGGGAGTAAAAAAAAACTTGTAATACGGTAACTTATATAATAAAGTTTGTGGATGAATTTTTAGAAGTATATATATTCCGTATTATAGATGCATAAAATAAAGAAATGCACCTAAAACAATAACTAAAAGGAATAACAACTTTGCTCACATATAAATATATCATCCATCAAGCACGAGTGTTAATAAGGTACAACATATGTGGTTTTCTGTTAGTAGGGCTCGTCAATCACAGTAAAGCTCAAATTTGAGACCTCAAAGGGTCAATATAACGAACCAAAGTGCCATAAATCACAAAATTGTACTACGCTTTCACTTCGCCAGTTGGATGAGAAAACAACCAAAGAAGAAAACCACAAAGGAGCAAAACAACGGGAATGAAGTGAATAGCATTCTCTCCAGACGAATTGTAGTGTTCCTTCTTCGTGCCATCCGGAGAGATTGGATTATAGATTGGCAAGCCATCATCTAGTTGTTGAGAGGACTTCCCTGACGGCAATTGGCTGAGAAAATACTCATCAGAAGAGCGAAACATGGTGGCTGATGATGATCTATGCATTCTCAATAATAACCAAAAGGAGGTGTCGAAAAATGAATGATGGGTGACTAAAGATTTTATAGAAGAGTTGTTTTTTAGTATAGTAGCACCTTTGCTTTAGCCTAAAGGGTAGGGAGTAGAGAGTTGACTTGAGATAAAAAGATGAAAATGCAGTCATCATGTTCAAGCAGCTTCAAGTGTAATCAAAGGTTGCATGTGGGTATGACTAAATAGAATACATTGACTTTGCAGGATTAGCAAACAAGTAGATTAACGCGTGTTCTATCCATCAACATTTTGCTTGCATTTTGCAAAAGAAGACGGTTTTGACAACCCGAACTCTGTAAAATGCGTCCATTAGCATATGCTCCAAGGATTTCACATGAAATGTATTCAAAACAAGGTTTTAACCCTTTGACCAAACCTCAAGTCACAATAACATAACTAATATTCAACGCATGTAAACGAAGCAGCAAAATCTGCAGTAATTGCTCTCTTAATTGTATATACCTCTTGAGGTTTACAATTAATTCTGAGTTTTACATAAAGAAAACATCGAAAGCCAAACCAGATACCATACAACATAAAGTTACATAAAAAGATTAAGGCAGTAGGTAAAAGGCGGAAAATTTTCAAGCTGGATTCAATTTGCAAACTCAATAAATAAATAATTATCTCCGAACATACCTTGGAAATGTTAATAATTCCAGTCTTTGTGTCAGGCCTTATTCTATAAAGAACTTGTTTGCAACAGATGACAGAGTCGCGCCAGATGACAACTTGATTTCATACGCAAGATCAACATTCATCAAACGATGATTTTCGTCAGAACGGGTCATGGAAAAATTAACACGGACCTCGTCTTGGTCGTTGACACGGACAGGGGGATGCAAGAGAAAGACCTGCACATAGTGCAAGGGAAACACAAATTAGAAAAAAAAATGAAGCTAAGAATTTTGACAAGAAATCAAGATGAAACATCAATACAAGTACATGGTATGTGCAAATAAGTAATTTTGTAACAAGTTTCATATTTTTGTAATGGGTCAAAATGAGTAATTTTGTACAGGTCAATAAGTTGCATTGAACCAGAAACACTTTTTGTCAAGTTTTTCTTTTTGATAGTGTGCCAAATGTGAGCGCAAAACCTACATTTTTTAAATAAAGCTTTAGCTTTCAAATACGATGACTTGCAACGTTTTATTCCTTTAAATTACACGTTTGGCAACTCATGACCAATTTTATTCGTATAACTTTTAGCTAATTTATTTAATCAACTTGTTGACGCGTTAGAGATTGAAAAAACATCACCCCTGTATAAAATGAGTCGAAATTGAGACCTCTACATTCGATCATTTTTAATTTAAATAAATACTTGTCTCATGTAAAATATTCGAGTCTCAGTGCAATATGCAGTGACTGTTGCCAGCATGTTCCAGTTTTCTTTGAAGTTAAATAATCAGAATAAGATATTACACTAGTTCTATTCTTTTACAAATGTTAGTAGTTACGGTTACTAACCTGTTGGCCCCAATGTGTACCATCATCTATACTGGGAGCTGTATTAAGCTCAACCCCACACTCAGCAGGATTCTCTTTCCTTCCCTATAACAAAAACACATATATATAAGTTGCTCTAAAACATATTAAACTATGGTGGTCGTGAAAACAGTTAACTCACGTTAAAATGGACATCAAACCAGCCACCAAACCCACATAGCCTCGTGTCCTCTTTGGTAATTGTTGATGAAACGCAAGCTTCAACTTTGAGAATGTCTTCAACAGTAACCGTTAAACAATCAATCTCCTTTAAGATAGCAGGTGTTCCCACTACTTGATTTGGATGCAAGTTGTTCCACAAAGAGTTCTACACAGTCAGATAAATATGGAAATAAGTTATTTGGAGTAATATACTTAGTTGAACGTATAATGGATTACGAACAAGAAACAAGTGTCCCAACCTTCAAGTAGTACTTTTTTTGTTCTTCAGAAAACGGTCTAGTCAAAACACTCATATCGACACCATAATAAGTTTTTGTTTCCTTCACAAAACCATGCCAATCATCCATGCATCCTTCATAATCACTCATTTTATGATCTGATAATCCTGATCGGATAGGTGCCAACCACATGCGAGCATGGCTGGGATACCTACAATTACATATATAAAAGAATTTGTGCATAAATATTTGAAGTCAAAAATTCGAGTTACTATTAAAAAGTCATAATATCATGACTACTGTTTTTTCAGCAGAGCTAGAAAAACATACAAAAATAACTTACATAACCCCGGTTGGTTTTAGCCATCGATCACGAGCAATTATTACTGAATCAAACATAGATTCCCGCAGAAGAAAGTATCCCATCCACTCAGAGATGATTACATCAACTGTAAATTAGTTATCAGTATTAGAAGAAATCACGAAAAAACGGAAAGATGTGTCTAAAACTCTAAATGTTATTTGATGTTTACCTTTCTCGGGTAATGTTATGTCTTCTATTGAACCCTCGATCACTTCAACCACATCCTGAAGGTTATTTGCTTTAACAAGCTCACGAGCATGATCAGCCATCTTAGTAGCTTCAACAGCATAGACCTTCCTTGCACCTGCCTGAGCTGACCAAATTGCTAAGATGCCACTTCCTGTTCCTACATCCAACACGGTCTTCACCGTGGAATCACCAAGTTAGTTCCAGTTCCAATAATTTCTTTAAAACATGCAACAATGGAAACACATAAACTTCACACAACATTAAACTTGGCTTCTAAAGTTACATCAAACACATTTTAAGAGAATAATTTCAGGTGTGTGAATGAGGTAACTTTTCTATTACTATTATATAGATAGATGAATGGCGCCTCGAAGTTGCATTGCAAGTTTGCAACCAATTCATAGATGATTACAAAAAATCAATTTACCTATAAACTATAAATAAGTAAAATTACTACAAACAATGGATATTAAACTACACTTAATAAAAAGCATTGCCTGTGTGACGTATATAATCCACTTTTAGACAGAGATATTGTTTATTGGCAGAACACCAAAAACTACAGGGCTGTTTGGGATCGATAATTAAAAATGCTTGTTTGTTTATCGCGTTTTAGTATAGCATATAAACAGCTTTGAATGTTGGGATAGAATCAAACTGCTACGATAATCTACTAATTTAGCGTAAAATTAGCAGTTTAACATAAGCGGTTTACCAGTTTAATTCAAGTTGCCTATCTGATTTCTGATTATCATACCACATAAATGCTTTAATAAAGAAAAGACTCAAACATTCAAACACTATCTTAGACATTGAGTTTTTGTCGAACACTATCTCCAGCTTATACCGACTAAAAGCAATTTCATTGATTCTTATATGGAAATACTTCTTTCAGCACAAATAGCCACAACCCATTTCTCTTCCAAACACACAGATAATATGATAATAACCACTTTAAGAAACACAATCCCAAACATCCCCCTAAGTCCTTCACTATATAAAACTGTTGCAGCAAATTTCCAATAAAGTAATGCTTATTCTTGAAAACAGAATAACACATGTTTCTTTGAGCTTATCATATGAGCTTAAAGATGTGTTTGTGTTAGCTTATTAAGTAGGCTTGTGAGCTTATGTAAAGCTTAAAAAGCCACTTTCTGCGGCTTATGAGCTTACGGCTTATTTAAGGTCCCAAAAAAGTGAGCTTGACAAGCTTATAAGCCAAATGAGCTTATTGTCTTTCCAAATCTCCAATAACCTTACAAGCCCTCAAATAAAAAGTGAGCTTGACAAGCTCATAAGCCATTACAAATGAGTTTATTGTCTTGAAAAGCTTATAAGCCCACTTTTATCGCTTATATGTGGGCTTATTAGCTTATTTAATTTCGGCTTATATTTCATAAGCCCCAATTTTCTGGCTTATTTTGAGACTCATGAGCTTATACAAGTTTATAACCCGAAACAAAATACACTCATAAGCCCGCATTATGAGCTTATAAATTGACCTTATGGCTTATTGAAGGTCATAAGCTCAACTTGATAAGCTAACACAAACACCACTTAAAAAAGCTATAAACTTAAATTGCAAACCTCATAATCCATTACAAATGAGCTTATTCTCTTTTCCAAATCCTCAATAACCTTACAATCCCTCAAATAAGCTAAAGCAAACACCCCATTAATTCAACAAAACATATTAAAAAAACAAAACACAGTTTAAGGTAAGGTTCAGAAAAAACATACTTTGCCAAGGAAGTGATGCTTGTTCTTAAAAACAGAGTTGAAATAAGCATCCATACGAACACGGTCAGACAACATCTCTTTCTGATGATACAAAAAAGCATACGTGCAAAAATAGTTGGCAAAATCAACTTCTTTGTCCACCTTCCCCCCATTCCCACTCCCCCTGCTTGTCACACCATTTTCCCTGCTTCCCATTTTCTTTATGTGTGTGTTTTCAGTGTGTGTGAAAATTCTGGAGGGAGAAGAAAGAAACAGCGGTTGGTTGGAAGGAAGTGTGCTTGTGTGTTTCTTTGAATTAGGGCACAATTTGTGGGCCCATTCTAGATATTTTGAATTTCTTGTAGATATCATTATGTGTTGGGTCAAGCTTATTTTGCTTTTTGGTTTTTGTTCAAGTTGGAAACTCTCCCCTTTCTATTTTATTAAGGTGATCGAGGACACCATTGCCACATCAGTTGTCTTTCTTATAGCAACTTCATAAGCAACTTATCGTAATTAGCGATTTAGGGTTGAGCACTGTCTGAAAATTGGAGGGGACTGAAAACTGATTCGGCCCAAAACACCAGACCGATGATCGGACCGAAATGTTCGGTCCAGGTCAGTCCGGTCCCGTCCAGTTCATCGGTTCGGTATGGTCCAAGAACCGAACCGGACCGGACCACAGACTAAATATGATGGAAATGGTGGACCGAGGACCGGACCAAAATACGTTCGGTCCTGTTTCTCGGTTCGGTCCCATGGTCTATTATGCTCAGCCCTAACCGTAATGAATGACTGAGGACACCACAAAAAACATACCCCCCTTAAACACAAACATCTTACAAAAATCAATTGAATATAACATCCACACACACAAACATACTTACACAACTCGGTTGTTATTTTGACCGAGTCCTTTTGAAAACGCGTCCTTCAATTGGGAAGTAATGGGATGACTGATTGTGGCCGAGTTGATGACCGACTTCATGACCATGTATTACGACGGTCTAAAGACTCAGCCCTATTGTCAATTAAAAGTTATTTAATCAATTTACACCTATTTATCATGTGTGTGGGTTTTGTTTATCGAAACATGTTATGCGAGTATTGTGTTTTGGTCCATTTATTAGCAATTTTAAGTGTTTTAGCGATGTTAGAGTGCTTAAGTTTTATTAACTTTTTTAATTAAATTCTCAATAAGTTATTTCACATCGTCTCTTGTCACGTGTGTACTCATATGTCCTAATGTAAAATGCCTCAAACCAAACTCTTTTTTTTTTTTTTTTGCACAACCGGTATAACCAAACTGACCTTCTATTACAAATCAAGTAATCTAATATATTTTTATCTGAAACCAACTTCTGAAAGTATTTTTATAAGAAAATATACTCAGTTGCTTTTTCAACGATAAGTGGCTCGTCCCAAACGAAGCTACAGTTAATTTTACATGATTTTTCGAAGATGACCTGACCATATGCTCCTAATTACAATCCTGATGCAACCATACGGCCATATGATATTTAGAATATGGTTGTATGCTCATTTCAGAAAATTTTGCACCGAGCATATGACCATACGGAATTTTGAAAATTGGTTTCCGGTCTTAATTCAAAACCTAAGTGGGTTAAAACAGCAAAATACAGCAGACTGTCCAGAATTATGCACTTTTGTAAAATAAATAAATAAATAAATGTCTAGTTTGATTTGAGATGTTTCATAATGCTTGAAGACAACCTACACTTTATTGCCCTTAAAAATAACATAAACATGTATGAACACTACATTTTGCACCATTTTGATACAACTATAAGTTCATAAGAGCAATCGGTGTGGCTCGCCGTGCCTATGTGGCATGTTCGCCATGACACCCCCTCCCTTCGCCATGCCTCGCCAAAACCACCCTCCTCGTGCAGACGGCGAACAAAAAAATCTGACAAGTGGGCCATTTTTTTAATATCAAATGTTTTTTTTTTTTTTTTTTTTTTTTTTTTTTTTTTTTTTTTTTTTTGTTAAATAGTGTTTGTGAAGTGTGTGTATTTTGTGAACTGTGTGTGTTACGTCTGAGGAAGAAGAAATGGTTAACAAGGAGAGATACATTAAACATCGAATGAAAATTACATTAAGCATCGAATGAAAATTACATTAAGCATCGAATACAAACTACAATACGGTAATGAAACTACAAATTAATTGAAGGAATCATCTGAGACCCAACCGTCTTCACTCGAAGAGGACCTGAACTCGTCAGCATAATACTTTCCTTCCATGATGTCAAACCAGTTGTTCCTCAGATGTTCTTCATCCCTGGCTTGCTGCTCCATACGAGCAGCTTCCTCTTGTAGTTCACGTTGTTCTGTTTCTCGTCTGACTTCCTCATCTTGCTCCAAAAGTCTGAGTTCATCTTCAGTTAGTCCAAATGGATTGGGTTGTTGTTCGACAACCAGTGACGTGGTGGGGCCCAAATGAAATGAAATGAATATGTTGTAATTTATTTTTATTTTTAATGAAATGAATTTAGTTTATTTGGATATTTAAATAAAAGAAACAAAAATAGATAGTTGTGGGGCTTAAATGAGTAAGTTGTGTTATGTTATAAGAAGGGGGTTGTAAAGGGAGATATGTCATGGTGATGTGGCACCCCGTGAGGCCCGAATGATGAGTTTTCCTTTGCCATGATACCTATTGCTCTAAGCACTATAAGTTGAAGAAACCATAAAATTTTTTCTGGCCGCGTATTACGACAAGTGCCAAAATAGATTCTTGAATTTTAAAGAAAAATTCTTGTAAAGAGGTAAGAATAGTTTATTATTAAGTTAGGAATTAGCATTTAATAAAATAAGTGCAAAATTAATACTTCTTGGATTAACCAACAACAAGCAGAATTAACTAAACCAACAAAATAGCAAGAGCAAAACAAAAATTGCAAAAAACGAATGAAGAGAAAAAGAAAGAAAAACAAAATATATAAAGGGGGAAATAACTTACAGAAAATTTTGGGGCTCGAACCATGGTCTGTGGTGTAGCTAGGTGGGAAAATACCGCTAACGGTGCATATACATATTTTTGATTAGATGGTCGGGTTTAACGTATCACATTGAGGACTAAATTTATGAAACAATTAACTATACATGTAATATGTTCTCAAAAGTCAAAATTTTCATACTTGCAAGTCTCCGGAGTTTCAAAAGAGATCAATGTTCAAACTTTGTTGAGTGGATATCTTGAAGTCACTCAAGAAAAATCAGAAACTATTGCAAGCAGGGACAAGCCCCCCCTATGGTCAAAGGATACAGGGGCTTCTGCAAATTGAGTCCTATCTGTCGCATCCCACTCCTTTAAAACCCACGCGCCCCTTTTTTTTTTTTTTTTTTTTTTGGCAGGCATCACGTGGCCTTTTTTGGTTTGCGGTACCCAAAGCATTTAATTCACATGGGTTAGAAAAAGTAAATATTTACTTTTGCATTTAACTTCGAAATAAAAAAATACATTGTCATAAAAAAAAAATTAATTTCGAAATAAAAAAAATATTTTTCTAAAAAAAATATATTTTTCTAAAAAAATTATTTGAGAAAAAATAAATGGAAAAAAAATTTTAATTTCGAAATAAAAAAAATTATTTTTCTAAAAAAATGTGTAGTTGTTTAATGTGTTAGCGTTAACGTTTGTTTTTAAATAATCTTCACATGTAGTAGGTGTTGTTGTTTTTAAATAATGTGTTAATGTTTTTGTTTAATTGAATAATAACAGTTGTTTTTGTAGTTGTTTAATATGTTAACGTTAACGTGTTATTGTTTAGTGTGTTAATTAAATAGAAACACGTCAGACGAATACATTTTAGTTGTTTAATGTGTTAACGTTAACGTGTACAAAAAAATATTACACAAAATAAACATTAAAAAAAAAAAAAAAAAAAAAAAAAGGACAAAAGTAAAAAATAATAATAATAATAATAATAAATACACAAAGTACAAAAGTACAAAAAAAAATTTACAAAAAAGGACACCCTACAAATAGGGGGGTTTGAATAATACTAATAGGGGGGCTTAAATAACCTTGCCCTTGGAAGAATACTCGTTAGACATGTCAGAGCCATGAAAGATTGAATGGTTTAACTTACCTATATAACTTAAAAAATATTCCTTCCGTTCCAAAATAATTGTCACCCGACAAAAAATAAACAGTTTAAGAAAAATATAATTATTACTGCTTTCTCTTTATTATTTTTTGCAAAATATCAGTTTTATCATTAACTAATTAATTAATTTATTTTTTAAAGTTTGTAATATTAACTTCAACCAAGAGTAATATGGTAAACTTGATCAAATTTCTTTATCTATTTTTAGTAATGAACAATTAAATTAAAACATCACAAAAAGAAAACGTGTACTATAAATTTGGGATGGAAGGAGTACCACTTAAGTTAATAAAGTCATAGAAAAAACTCGACTTACCTAACAAACTTTAACAAAAACACCATTCACACGTTTTTAACTACGCAATTAATATTCAAGTTGTGTCATGTGTGATACCAATTATGGACAAGACCTAAGTTGCCACTTGCCCCCATGACGTATGGTTACTCAGACTACTTTTAGGCTGGTTGGCAAGGAGAGTGTAATTTCACCATACATCTCAGCGCCACATCAGCTTTCTCTCTCCTCTCACTCCCCTTCACTTTACTTCACCATTTACTCGTCAAGGCAAACACATCTTCACCTTTCATTAAAATACCTACTTTATAAAAATATACCCCATTAAATACCCCACACACACTCACACACAAAAATAAATAATAATAAATATATGTACCTTTTTTTTACTACTTGCAGCATACCGAATGGTGAAGTCTTCACCTAGTTTCTTCTTGGTTTTCGTGTTTAAGGTGATGGGAAAGGTGATGGGCAAGGCATCTAGCGCGTGAGTTTAGGTGATGGTGAAGGGTTCACCTACCCTTGCCAAGTAGCCTTAATGGGTGGGTGATGGCTTTACCATTAGGATGGTGGCAGTCATGTCTCTCAAAAAATCCATACCTCTTAAACCCATCAATAATATCATTTCACCTCATTCATACTCATTCATACTTTTTTCATATCTCCCAACCCTTTTTTAGTGGCAACCATGCTTTTTTCATACCTCCCAAATAATATCCCTTCTTTGGCCCACATATACACCTCAACGGTCAATTTTTTCCAAAGCTTCACTTCATACTACGGAAGCTAAAATTGCCGCTTAACCCTTGCCGCTGGCCATACCGTCGAGGTGGCGGCGGTGTTCACCGGCGGTATGGCCATGCCGTTGGGTGATGCCGCCCCCACTGCCACCATCCTTAAGGTGACCATCACGCGCCACCTCCATAAAACCAGGGCATGGTTATGTGTGAGAAAGGAGAAAAAAAGAGAAAGAGTGGTGATGGTGGTCAACTTTTTTTTTTTTTTTTTTTTTTTTTTTTTTTTTTTTTTTTTTTTTGTTTTTGTGGGTGTGTGTAAGTTATGTTTATATAAATTGCGTATTTTTAATGGTGATGATCATAATGGTGGGTGAGGAGTCACCATTACCCTCACCTCATGCGTAACACACCATCAACATAACCCCCATCATCTTTATTTTCTGCACTTAATGATGATCACCCTCACCATTATGCTTTTTTTTTTTTTTTTTTTTTTTTTTTTTTGGTGAGTTTGCGTGAGGTATTTTAGGAGGTATGTTTGTATAAAATGGGTATTTTTAATGGTGATAATCATTGAAGCTGAAAGGTGATGATAGTGGTGATTTGTTTAATGGTGATGTGGCGCTGACGTGGATGTAAAGATATAGTTGACTATTGTGTCTAGTCTAAAAGCTAAAAGGTGATGATAATGATGATATACTGAATTGTGATGACACTGATATGTAGATGTTGCTAAGGCTGGAAGTAATGGGTGTGAGCCCTCATTAATGAGGGCATGGCTCACGCGCCACCCCACTATGTGAGGTTCACCTCACGCGTGAGGTTGGGTAAAACCAAGGAAGAGAGGTGAGGCCAATGGCCACTCGTTTTTTGTGTAAAAAGTGCCCCCCCCCCCCCCCCCCCCCCGCGCACTAATAACGGTTAGATTTAAAAAACAAAAAAAAAACTTTACCATTTAATTTATCTATAAATACCCCTATATTCCATCATTATTATACACAACTTCAAACATAATCTTAAGTATATACACAAATCAAACAAAATATTTATCATTCCTCATTATCCAAATGAATTCTGAAACGTTCATGTTCACCGACTCATCGAAAGAATAAGAAGTTATTGTCGGGACTTGAATTTTTTTAGAAGAGCGTTGTCGTTTATTAAGAATTGACGACGAGCAAATTGACCGAAGAGAAACCCCATAAGTCGAGATCGTTATGGTGCTCATGATTGTTTAGTCGTGCGCCTATTTTAGTGTGAGTCCGATGTATGATGCATATCGTTTCCGGAAGAGGTTCTGAATGAGTCGAGAGCTATTCACAAGGATAGTTGAAGAAGTAACTATTCATTTTTCATTTTTGCGAAAACCCACTATCAACTGATGTTGAAAAGCTATATCGGCTTCAAGAAGAAATGCATGAGTTTCCGGGAATGTTAGGAAGCCTTGAATGTACATATTGGGAGTGGTTTGGTTGTCCGAACACATATAAAGGGCAATATTGTAGACGTGATTATGGTCCGAATCCATTCATTTTGCTGGAAGCTGTTGCATCACAAGACTTATGGATACAACATGCTTTATTTGGTGTTTTTGGGGTCAACGTTATACATCAGTCCCTTATATTCAATGATCTCAAAGACGGAAAAGCATCAAAGATTCCGTTTGTGGCTAACAACGTAACTCACAAATGGGGATATTATCTTATTGACGGGATATATCCAGAATGGATGACACTTGTTAAGTCGATTCCAGAACCAGGCGACGATGACCACAAGCGAATAAGGTATGAGCGAATGCATTAAGTGGCAAGGAAAGATATGGAACGAGCATTTGGTGTTCTGAAGAAAAATGGGATATATTAGTCAATCCCGCACGATCGATGAAAAAAAATAATAAGAAATATGATGTATACATGCATCATATTATATAATATGATTCGAAAAGACAAAGGGAAGACGATATCTTCCGATTGATATACAGTGGAAACACATCAACCAGATGAGCTCTTACGACCCCATTAACAAGTACTACAAGTTATCAGACAAATCAAATCACCACAAGCGCATCAAAACCTTCGTGCCGATTTGGTTTAACACCTTTCTCGTGATCTTTAATTTTAGTTTTTAATATTTATAGTTGTTTACGGGTGATTCCACATACCCAACTTCTCTGCTGGAAGCAATTAGGGCTGGCAAATCGTGTCCGCCGAAACCTGTTAAGACACGACACGATAAGGGTCAGACACGAACACGACACGATAATTTTTCGTGTCAAATTTTCAAAACACAAACACGACCTGTTTCTTAACAGGTCGACACAAAAAACCTGTTAAGACACGAAATTAGTACTCATCCACTTCCACCAACTGCAATAAACCTAATCAATGCTTAGATTCAATGTGAGATACTATCAAACAAGGAATGAAAGTGCTTCGGATTATCCCTCCGCCCACGCCAAAGTTTATTAAATCTTCAAAAAACGAGGAAGTTACTACTCGGGAGCCTATCCCACAACAAAAAATTATATCAACTTAGCATCATACACTTCCATTACACCTCAACATTCAACATTAACAGTTCAATAATCTAATACAAACACTTTTACCACTAATAAACCATAAATTATCTTACAAACCCAACAAAGATTCAATTTTTCATTTTAACAAACATCAGACCAAAATACAAACCAAATCTATCTTTCTTCTCAAATCTTGGTTCGATGTTCATTTAGTACTCTTCCACTTCCACCAACTGCCGCAACAATAACTAGAATTTAGTACTCTTCCACTTCCACCAACTGTAATAAACCTACACATATCGATCTTTCCCGGACATAAAAAGAAAAAAGCACCTGCCTTAGATCTTTAAAAAGATCTTGAAGCCGAACAGATACGATAGCAGTTTGTGTTGTATGGAATGAAAGGTTATATGGTGGCTGCGATTTAATAGCAGATTGGAGGTGTATGTTTGAAGTAGAGTGATAAGGTGAGAGTATTGTGTGTGTGACTGCAAAAAAAATGGGGGCGTTTTATTAGGGTTATAAGATTAGGGTTAAGAGTTAATGGGCTAATATGTGAATTATTACTTGGGCTGAAATTTGGGATGGGATATAAAATATAAGCGTGTCTTAACAGGTTTACGGGTTTAGACCTGTTAAGACACAAATTTTAACAGGTCTTAACAGGTCGACCTGTTAACGACACGAAACCTGTTAAGCCCAAACACGAAACCTGTTAACAAGTCGTGTTTTCGTGTCGTGTTTTCGTGTTCGTGTCAAAATTGCCAGCCCTAGAAGCAATTTAACCGTTAGGTTAAATTGAGTTTCTAGTGCAATAAATTATCCAGTAGTCATTCTCATGTCTGAAAGATAGGAATTCCTATTTTTGCCTATCAAAGTATATAAAATATGATAGTTTACCAATTACTTGGCTCAACTATTTCTATAAAAACTAATGTGATGAAGATGTCATGTTATACACGTAAATTTGACAAATATGTGTCAACAGATTTTAATCTTTTTGTTTGGAATCTGAGGTTGAATGATCTAAAGATAGACATCCTTTAAGTTGAGTTTAAGTATGAAAGTGATTTGATCATTTAAGATCAAGATGTGTTTGTGTGTGATAATGGAATATGTTAAGAACGTTCTCAAGAAAGTTCTTTGGAACAAGTATCTAAATAAAGTTACCAACTTTTATAGATCTTGTGTATGCTCTAGAGATGTGTAGGATATGCTCACGGTTTGAACTAGATTATGAGCCAGGTTTGGTTATGATGTACGCTTGAAAGGAAATAGACACATAAAATATCTTTCAACAAGTAAGATTATCATACTTATGAAAACAAGTATGACACAATGAGGGGGAAGCTCTAGTTCATAGAACTTACGGATGTTTGAAATCTCTTGTAACATAACCATTCATGTTGCAAGGAGAGAATGATGCATATGATATACATTATCCTAAACGCATGATTTCTAAGGCATGATGTTTTCCCAAACATCATGTTTTCCTAAATGAAGCCAAAGTATTTGATAGTCCTAAATAAACTTGGGGATGACACGAAGAATTCACTTGAGTTTCTTATGTATACTCCTCAAGAGTCATTGTTACTTGGGGTGCATGAGGTTGTCTTTGAAATTTTTCATTTTAACATATGTTGTTAAAATATTGATTTAAGACATAAGCAGAAGCTTGGTGACAAAGTATTACTAATACTTTGATTACTTGTGAAAATTGTACTACTTAAACCTAGTGTAAATGAATGTGGGCTTCATGCTCATTTGATGTTGAAGGTTCTAATCCTATAGGTGGTAAAGTATGGTTGAGTTTGTTTAACGAGTGTTTGGACAAAGTGATTTTTGAGCAATGCACTCAATGGATTCAAATGATAATAAGGATTGTGGTTATGTAGGGGTTTGTTGTGCTATGAAGGTACTTAGGTTTTATGGATGTTGAAAACAACAATGATGGAGACTAATTCTTGTGATCAGGAGAAGGTACAAATAGTGTGTGATGTGATCTGAAGCTTAGGGCCTGAGATATATCACAGAGATGAATGTGACAGGATGATGGTGAAAGTACACGTGTACATGAATGTTGAAGATGACAAGAATGGATACTGATTCTTGTGGTTTACTGATGAACTCAAATAAGTACATTTTATTACTATCATTTATCCTAATAATTTGACTTGTTTTACTATATTATGTATGAGGATTGATACTTAATCGTTTACTTTTGTAATTCTCAGGTAAAAACAAGCATTTGGTGAAACTTAGCGATTTTGGACTGATTATGGAGCAAAACATGCATAAAGTTAAGAGTCTACTGAAATGAAGAAGATCAAGACTAATCTGCTCCAGATGCGCCGCATCTCACTCATGACATGCGCCGCATCTCTATCAAGATATCACCAGATACGATCCAAGATACAAGAGGACATGCGCCGCATCTAATCATGGAGTTACGCCGCATCTTCTGGCGGTGTACGAATATTCCTGAATATTATAATCTTGGACCCCACGCGAAGTTAAGTACATGCGCCGCATCTACTCCTTAGATGCGCCGCATCTTCCCTCAGACAGAAACTATAAATACCCCAAGACCAGACGAATTTCACACGCATCATATATTAGTTTCGAAGACCGAACAGGAGTAACCTAGGACGAATTCAGTCAAGGAGGCAGCACAAGACACACCCAAATCAAAGATACAAGAGCTGTAAGAAGGTGCTGCATGTGTTTAATTCATTAAGTAGTTTTGTTTTATTGTGTTAGCAAACTTTAATTCATCAGGATTGGTGGCTTGTGTAATGTGACAACGAAAGATTGCACTTCCTTTAATAATTGCTTTCCCATCAATTAAAGTTTATATGTTGATGTCTTTGGTTACTACTTATTAGTGCATTGATAACCTCTGTGTCTATTAGTGGCTTGCGGGCATTTGACTGCGGGACATAATGTGGCTCCCACGGTTATTACTAAATTGATCACTTAGGAATAACTTTTAGACATAAGTAATCATTAAGGGTTTACTCGCCGATAAGATTATGACCAACGAGAAAGGGTTAATTACATACACTTCATATAAAGCTATCAATAAAATAAGTGACAATTTACTTAATTATAAGGACAGCCCTCTTATTGTCTCGAGTATTTATCTGTGTACGTGTGTGCTACTTGCTGATTCGTGCCTATTGGTTTATTTTATTATTTAATTGCAAACAAATCGTGCCAGTCTCTCAGGCTGAAACCCCCTTGCGTTAGGATATTAAAATACTGATTAGAATAACGAGATAATACGTTCCACTCTTAGTGATCGACACTCTACTTACCATTATATTCATACTGACCGGGTACACTGCTCGTTAAGTGTGTGTGTTATTGATAAGTCGGCTAAATATAAATTTAAAACTTGAGTAGGCATTAAAACTGCTAAACCGCAACGACACATCACGCGCATCAAGTTTTTGGCGCCGTTGCCGGGGAGTGAATTGTTATTATCTGTTAATTTGATTAGTATTTTAATTAGGTTTTTCTTTTTATTAGATTAATTGCATCATTGTATTATTTTGCATATTTGTTGTATTGTGTGTTAATTGTTTTCTTTTATTTTTGTGTGTTTTATTTTTGTTGTGTGTTTTTATTTTTTGTTTTTATTTTTCGTATTTTTCTGTTCTGCTATCGTTGTACTGTGCTAAATCAAACGATACGGCGCATCTGATCTCTCAGATACGGCGTATTGCGTTTAATTTTTAAAAATGTATCTGTTTTTAATACGAAATTTTTTTAAAAAAGCGATAAAGTAATACGACGCATCTGCTTTTGCAGATACGGCGTATCTGTTTTTGATAAAAAAAAATTTTCTAAACGTTAACGCCATACGACGCATCTGCTTTCGTAGATACGGCGTATCTATTATTTTAATTAAAAACAGTTTGCGAATTATTAAACAGATACGACGCATCGATCTATATCGATACGGCGCATCTTTCTGAATCAAAAATCGATATTTATTTTTAAACGTAACGAAAATACGGCGCATTAACTTTCGTTAATACGACGCATTTAATTTTAATTAGATAAGCTGATTTTTGATTATTTAATTCGATACGGCGCATTCAAAATTCTAAGCGGCGTATCTATTTTCTGAATTAAGTCTGATTAAATTTTAACGATTTTAAGATACGGCGTATCCAACTTTTTGGATACGGCGCATCGTCTGCAGATATCAGTAACTTTAATTTTTCGTATTCCGTTTTCGTTATTAATTATCTGATATATTACTTTCTCGAGCATACCCTACTGATATTTTTGTGTTGATTTCAGGAAATGCATGACCAGGAGTTCGACTAAGAACTTGATTCAACCTTTCGAAGATCCTGAACGAGCCCTGCATTCGCTTAAAAGGTTTTTCAACACAAGAAGCTTTGATCTTTCAAGTTCACTCGAGCTTGATTACTTTTCTGAAGAAAAAGAGGAAGTTGAAACAGAAACAATGGGCGAAAACACTACTATGAATGAATACATGAACAGCACCCGTGCTGATTACACTTCAGGAGTTGCTAGACCTAAGTTTGATGATAAGTCAAAATTTGAGTTGAAGGGTCAGTTTCTCAAAGAGCTAAGAGAGAATGCTTTCTGTGGGACGGAACATGAGGATGCTAATGAGCATGTTGAAAAGGTCCTGGAGATTAAAGATTTGTTTACTTCAGAAGGAGTCACTGACGATCAGATCATGCTAAGAATCTTTCCAATCTCGCTAAAAGGAGCTGCTAACAAATGGCTAAGGAATGAACCTGCTAGTTCAATCACTACATGGGGAGATTTGAAGAGCAAATTCCTGAAGAGATATTGTCCACCTGCTAAGACTGCTAAAAAGATGGAGGCTATCAATAGTTTCAAGCAAGAGCCTGATGAAACCCTTTATCAAGCTTGGGAACGGTTTAAAGATTTATTGATAAAATGTCCTCAACACTATCTAACCCCTATGCAGGAGATAATATTGTTTTATCAAGGATTGGACGTGCCTACAAGACAGATTTTGGATGCTAAGGGAGCCGTACCTCAGATGAGTGCAACTAATGCTAGGAAAGCGATCCAAGAAGCTGCTGATCATTCTCAGAAATGGCACGATGGGACCTCTACTAGATCTAAGAGCAGCACTAATTTTGACGGGATTGCTGCTATTCAAGCTCAATTGGATAAAATTAGTAGAGAAATGAAGAAGCGTGATGAAAGAGCGTATGCTGCCCAAGTTGGATGTGAAAAGTGCGAAGGACCTCACTACACTAAAGATTGCCCGAATAAGAATGAAAGTGAGACGTTTGAAGAAGCATATTACACCCAATTTGGACAACCATTCCGACCTTCGGGGAGATTTAGGGAAGCTAGTCCGGGATTCTATCAAAAGAACAACTTCAATCCCGCTTATCAAGAGAGGAGGCAGACTTTAGACGATACTTTAAAGCAAATTATGGCCGATGCTGCTAAAAGACATGAAGAGAATACTGCTATGATCAAAGAAATCCGAGCTTCAACGGACACTACTACAAGAAATCAAGGAGCTTCGATCAAAGCATTGGAACAGCAAATTGGTCAAATGAGCAAGGTTCTTCAAGAATGGGGATATGGAAGTCTACCGAGCTCAACTGAAACAAATCCAAGAGATCATGTCAAGGCCATAAGCACCACTGAAGAAGTCACTCCTAATATACCTAGAAGATCGATGAATGGTAATGATGGTGCAAGACCCGAATTCTTCTTTAATTCTTCAATCAGCTTAAGGAGACTACTAAAAGAGAAGACAAAGATTGAAGAGGAGATCAAGGCAACAATGAAAGAAGAGAGCTCTGCAACCGACTTAAATGCCTTGCCTCATAAAGAAAGAGACCCAGGAAGTTTTACTTTGCCTTGTTCTATTAATAATATATCTTTCAATAATGTGTTAGCTGACTTAGGAGCTAGTGTTAGTGTTATGCCTCTTAAGACATTCGCTACCCTAGGACTAGGAAAATTAGCACCAACTAAATTACTTATTGAATTGGCTGATAAAACGGTAAAACGACCTGAAGGGATTGCTAATAATGTACTAGTTAAGATTGAGCAGTTTATTTTTCCCGTAGACTTTGTTATACTAGACATGCCCGAAGATGTTAAGGTTCCTTTAATCCTCGGAAGACCTTTCTTGTCTACTGCCCATGCTAAGATTGATGTGTTTAAGAGAAAAATCTCATTAAGGGTAGGAAATAATAAACTAGTCTATAAATGTCAAGATCCTGTTAAGAGCATAATTAGAGGTGTTTATGTGCTAGGATTAAGAGAGCGTATGGACCTCGATCTTGAAGCTAGACTTATGGGAGAAACATTGATTCAAAACAACTCAACTAGTCCTAATCATGAGAACTTTGAGGAATTCATTGACCTTAATGTACCTACCGAACTTAGACGCGATGTTGTTAATGATTCTGATGATGAGTGGTATGATTGTGTGGTAATTAATAAGCGTAGGAGAATAGTTGAGAAAACGAATTTGAACAATGATGTGTTTATTGAACTACCACCCCACCTTGCTTATTTATGCCTATATGATAATAAGAATTTCCCGTCTATCATTTTGTCATCTCTGCCCGAAAGGGACAGGACTTTGTTTATACAGATATTAAAGAAGAACGGCGTGGAAATTAAGGACGAGCAAGGAGTATTCAATATTACTGAATTGGCGATGAGGGAGCGCGATGTTTCCGACTCCTTCAATGATCGATATTAATGAGCTGAACGTGAGTCTAACTTGAAGACTCTGGAATAAAGACAAGTGCTTACCGGGAGACAACCCGGATTTATCTTTTAATTATTCTGTTTTCTGTGTCGAGTCAGTCAGGCCCGCATGAGGATACGGCGCATCTCAATTCTGAGATGCGACGCATCTCCTGCAATGGTCATATCTTATTTTAATTTTTCTGCATTTTTATTTTCGACTTTAAAACTATTTATCAGTTTATTTTAATGCGGCGCATCCCTGGTTAAGGATGCGGCGCATCTTTATTCTGATCCGTATTAATTCCAGGCTCGATACGGCGCATCGACTGACCTGATGATTTTCAGTTTTAATTTTTAAGTTTTATTTTTCCTAACTACTAATGTATTATGCAAGTTTGAACCTTTCTTATCTTAGGTGTGTTTTAAAGTGTTGGTGGTATTATAGTTTCCTGGATTTCCTGTGGATACATCAAGTATGAAGCTTTAACGTTCTAATCCACAAGAAAGATGATTTTTGCTCTTATACTAATGGAGGATCATACCGAGCAAATCTCAGGGGAGTTTTTCTGTTCTAATTCTTTTATTTTCCAGTTTTTAACCTTTTATACAAACAACGAGGACGTTGTTTAACTTAAGTGGGGGGATTGGAGAATTAGAACACTTAACAATTACTTGTCCTAAACTTTTTCAAAAATTATGCTTAAAATGTGTTTAATATATCAAACTTAAAAATTTTTTTTAGCATGTTTTTGTTTAAGATCTAAGTTGCATAGCTGCACACATGACGTTATTTTCAAAAATTGTGATTTTCCAAAATTCACAAATCTATGAGTGTGCCGGTGACTTGTAAACTTTAGAACTTGGCTTGTATACTATTCGAGACCACCATAATGAGTATTATTTATATAATTGGAATGACTTGTCTAAATTGGTAAAATTCTAGGATTACACCCAAAAAGCCTATTATATGTTATGTGTTATTAGCTAACTACACTGGTTAGTTAACCCCCGTATAAACCCTTTTGTTACTCTCATTTTTAGAGTAAGATACCCCTAAAAAAACACTCAGAGCCATTCCTTTCGTTTCTTACACCTATGTTTAAAATGTTTCGTTACACCCTTACACCTTAGCCTACCCTGTAGATTAGAATCCGTGGTTGGTTAATTGCTATAGGCAAAGTGTGTTTCCTTACATTACCTGTGTTCGCGTGCGTAATTCATTATCTTTGGTTAGGTCGGGAAATTGCACAATGCAATTGGAGTGAAAGTAAATATTGTATATCTTTGAGTTTATTTTTCGTGTGTTTACTACTTTCACTATTAGCGTTATTTCTGAAAGTATGAAAAGTATGAAAAAAATTATCCGGAAAGAAAGTTATAGTGATGTGGTGAAATTTTACACATCTATGTTTATGTTTGAAAAAAAAAAATAAAAAAAAAAAAAAAAAAAAAAAAAAAATCAAAAAAATAAGAAAAGAAAAAGAAAGAAAGAAAAGTTGGAAGTTAGTTTTAAACCAACTTATGTAAAGTTATGTAAGTGGTCGATATCACCACTATTTGTTGTACTATATCTATGGATTGAATGGGAATTGGCAGTTACGGGAACGCCAATTAAGGTTTATTCTTTGATTAAGATCTTGTTGAGTATAATTCGTGTCTACCTAAAGCGTGTGTTTCAAGTGTTAAAGCGTGAGTTATTCGATGATATGAGTCTTATTCATGGGATGGTTGGGATAGTGATTAACCGCACTTAGGATTTTAATTTATTTGTTTTGTTTATTTTTATTTTTACACCAATTTATATCCCAAATGTTATCCATGCCCTTCATTATTCTTTATCCAACCAAACCTTTGATTTATTGAGATTAGAGATTTGAGCAATCTTAAGTATCGTAGTCGTGGATTCGGCTATGTATTTATGATTTTGTCGCCCTTTTTGATATATTATTATTGGTGAAGTTTGGACCTATCTTTAGCCTATTCGAGTTAAGGATTTGAGCAATTGCAAGTATCGTGTTCGTGGATTCGATCATGTATTTGTGATTTTGTCGCCTTTTCTGGAATTTGAAATCGATAGTGAAAAGAGAATAATTAACCCTTAAGCCTACAAACCCTTTTTACCGCTTTAGACTTGTTATTCCTTGGCTTTAGTGGAGGAGATGTGTACACTTGCCAAGCTTATGATAGAATATTCGTCACGACTGGACAGTTAAACGATTAGATTTGCTTTTATCAACTTATTTTATTTTACTTCTAATTCGTTAAGTGTTTAGTTGTGTGATTATGAAATAAACGAATACATGCTTGATATAAAAATAAATCCTAACATCTTTTAGGATACATTTTCATAAAAGAAATTCTAAGGTTTACTTGGGGACAAGTAAAGTTCAAGTGGGGGGATATTTGATGAACTCAAATAAGTACATTTTATTACTATCATTTATCCTAATAATTTGACTTGTTTTACTATATTATGTATGAGGATTGATACTTAATCGTTTACTTTTGTAATTCTCAGGTAAAAACAAGCATTTGGTGAAACTTAGCGATTTTGGACTGATTATGGAGCAAAACATGCATAAAGTTAAGAGTCTACTGAAATGAAGAAGATCAAGACTAATCTGCTCCAGATGCGCCGCATCTCACTCATGACATGCGCCGCATCTCTATCAAGATATCACCAGATACGATCCAAGATACAAGAGGACATGCGCCGCATCTAATCATGGAGTTACGCCGCATCTTCTGGCGGTGTACGAATATTCCTGAATATTATAATCTTGGACCCCACGCGAAGTTAAGTACATGCGCCGCATCTACTCCTTAGATGCGCCGCATCTTCCCTCAGACAGAAGCTATAAATACCCCAAGACCAGACGAATTTCACACGCATCATATATTAGTTTCGAAGACCGAACAGGAGTAACCTAGGACGAATTCAGTCAAGGAGGCAGCACAAGACACACCCAAATCAAAGATACAAGAGCTGTAAGAAGGTGCTGCATGTGTTTAATTCATTAAGTAGTTTTGTTTTATTGTGTTAGCAAACTTTAATTCATCAGGATTGGTGGCTTGTGTAATGTGACAACGAAAGATTGCACTTCCTTTAATAATTGCTTTCCCATCAATTAAAGTTTATATGTTGATGTCTTTGGTTACTACTTATTAGTGCATTGATAACCTCTGTGTCTATTAGTGGCTTGCGGGCATTTGACTGCGGGACATAATGTGGCTCCCACGGTTATTACTAAATTGATCACTTAGGAATAACTTTTAGACATAAGTAATCATTAAGGGTTTACTCGCCGATAAGATTAGGACCAACGAGAAAGGGTTAATTACATACACTTCATATAAAGCTATCAATAAAATAAGTGACAATCTACTTAATTATAAGGACAACCCTCTTATTGTCTCGAGTATTTATCTGTGTACGTGTGTGCTACTTGCTGATTCGTGCCTATTGGTTTATTTTATTATTTAATTGCAAACAAATCGTGCCAGTCTCTCAGGCTGAAACCCCCTTGCGTTAGGATATTAAAATACTGATTAGAATAACGAGATAATACGTTCCACTCTTAGTGATCGACACTCTACTTACCATTATATTCATACTGACCGGGTACACTGCTCGTTAAGTGTGTGTGTTATTGATAAGTCGGCTAAATATAAATTTAAAACTTGAGTAGGCATTAAAACTGCTAAACCGCAACGACACATCACGCGCATCATTTACTAGTGGATGAAGTGTTTATGTTTGTGAAACCTAGGGGCTAAATGGGATGAAGAACAAATGTTCTAGTCGTGATAGGATAAGTGTTTTAACATACGTTGTTAAAATACTTGTGAGCTGATTGTTTCAGATATGACTTTTAATGACAACAATCGTAAGTCAGATATACTTGAATATTTCGGACGAAATACTTAAGTTGTCAATCCTACTTGATGACAAGACTTGATAATTAAATCTATAACCAAAGTGTGAGTTATGACTTGATGTAAATTGTCTTGAAGGATGACATGTTAACCAAGTGAGGCAACAAACGTGAATACAAGATAATATCAGTCATGAGTTAGATTTGTAATCTGTGATATCTTTGCACACTGTGAGTCTGGTTTAGTTAGGAAGTTGTCAATTTACAAATCAAGTTAGTAAATGAGTGAAGGAAATGAGGATGCAGTGAATGTGTGTAATGAACATAAATACTTAGTGGTTCACGAAAAAGGGTACTTTGGAGTATTTTCATGAAATTTGAAACTGTGATTGGATATGATTATCCTATTGGTGTAAGTGAGATGTTATGATCCTAATAGGAGTGAATTATCAGTGAAAGGAATCCTAGTGATAAAGGTGAGTGATCTTGACCGCGGAATTTAAACGAAAATTAAAAAACTAGCTGTTAGTCTCGGCGGATCCAAAGCATATACTAGGCGGAACCAAAATTTGGGATCCGCCATATCCGCCATATGAAGGTCCTAATTCTTAACAGAACATATGTCGAATTTTTCGTTACTCGTTCAAATTCCGAAAATTCTCCTAAAACATATGTAACAACTAATATGTGATAGAATAAAACTAAAAATGTAGGTTCTAACACATGTTTCCACATAGATCAATCTGATGATAATAACTTACCATAAATGGATGTTAAGCCAAACAGTGGCTTAAACACGGAAACTTGATAACATCAAAATGTTATCATCCTGCATGACATGGTTAGTATACATGAACATTCAAAGGTAATTTTCTATCCTATGACAAGACAAAATCATTAAACATCATGATTAGAAGCAAATGTACCAATCACCATTTTCACAGATACTACATGTTTACACATTTTAACATTTGAGCTAAAGTTTGTGCAAGACAATACTTTTCAAAACACTAAACTAGTTTTACTTAGTTCTCATTCCTAAGTAAGTTATGCAAGGTTTTCACATAACATATGCAAACAAAAGTATCTAAGTCTATAAGTGAAACAAACACAGTTTATCAACTTAGTGCACAAGATCTAGCAAAAGTCCTATTGTGCATCAAACAAGCAATTGATAAACAAGCAAATAGTTGTCATGGCAAAACACTTATGTATTTCCTATCAACAAATTCAATCACAATTACCAACAGACAAATCACATGTATGCAAATAACTTAGAACAGATAGTCACATAGCATAGCATAAATGAACAGATACTTTTCATCACTTTGCGTTTAAATATGACGATGTATGCCAAGCTTGATTTGTTTCCTTTATATTACCAAATTATTTAGTTTCAAAAGAAATCATATCAATGTTCAAAGAATACCAACTTACATTGCCCGACGTAAAAGTTTAAGTTACTCTGTCAAAATGAAACTTAATATTTTGAACAGGTTATAGTATTTGATTTGTTTTACCTACTTAAATTTAGATTTAGGGCATGAGATTATTTTTAAATGAAATTAGACTTAATTCCCTTCAAAATGATAGGTGGCGCGACTTCTACGGACTTACGGTTAATTAGTTATGAATTTTTGAAGTTGGACAAAAACTGCATGCCATACAGACGGATTTGGCGGAACCTTTTTTAGGGATCCGCCCTTTGTAACAAAGGGATCCGTGGGTGTTTGTGACAGATTATCCTAAACTCGTATTTTGACATAGAGAAAACGTGTGGGACTTGCTAGACTTAATATTAAACATATATTACACATATTTAACAACATTTCTACTTATGTGACTTATCTAAACACTTACTTAGGTGATTTCTCAACTAAATTAATAGTTATCCCAAACACTCCCTTAAAACCCGTGTTTTTCGTAAATTAGCTTTACGCACACAATATGTGTTGGGAATTATATTTTCATAGATTTGATGATCACAGAACAAGAAGAATGAAACATGAAGAATACTGACATGATAAGCAAAATACGCTAATGAAGCTGTTGCAGGAGTTGTTAAGTCTTCTGGTTAAGTCTTCTCACAGTTAAGTCTGGTGGTTAAGTCTTCTCTCAGTTAAGTCTGGTGGTTAAGTCTTCTCCCAGTTAAGTCTCCTCGTTAAATCTGGTAGTGTTAAGTCTGGTCATTACACAGTTAAGTCTTGTAGTGTATCAGGTGCTGCTATGAGTCATACTACTGCTGGATGGATAAGGATGAAGAAGATATTATCTATAGATAATATCTAGATATGTTATCAGTCAACAAATTTGTAAAACAAGATACATGTTGTATCTTAATGACTGACACATAACAAGCAAGTAGTAGACAAAGTCTTATCATATTGTAAAAGGTCTCCTTGGACTATAAAAGGAGATCTTACCCCTTAGATAAAAATATGTTTTACAAGTGTTTAGTATGCTTAGAATTTAAACACTAAATGTGTTAAAATGTAAAACATCAAATAGTGAGTGTGTGTGGGAACATCAGACATGGGGTCTGATGTTGTTATGTTTGTTTAGCCTCAAGGATCTTTGATCCCTGATTAGATTGTAATCGTACTGCTATTGATCAAGTAGTATTGGGGCTGATTTTATGACAACGGAGAAAGTTTGGCAAAACCTTGTTGTGATAATATTGTTTCTTTCATTTGAATTTTCCGCCATTATTATCATTACGCTTATCATAGACAAAATCCTAGATCAAAGGTGTAACAACCTAGAGTCCATAAACGATCACAAAACTTATTGTTAGTAACCTTTAAAATAAGTTTTCACAATATGACACTCAATCCTTTTAAGAAATCGTTTCTTTTATTTTTCAAGGATATCTTCAAGCTTGGATACAAAGTAACCTCTAACAACAAAATTTCTAAGTATGCTTTGCGAAACATTTTTCATATTATATTCTGCTTCAATGGTAATTTGATACATGGATCGTACTCCATTTTAAAAACCATTTGTTTTGAAAATGAGAGCCACGTGGCTCTGATACCAATTGTGAAAACGTAAGAGGGGTGAATACGTTTCCGTTTTAAAATCTTAAAACTTGTTGTATCAAATGTCCGTTTAGGCTTCTTCTAATATGAAAGATGTTTCTAACTTGCATAACTTGAAACATGTTGTCACACAAGTATTATCAACAAGTCACACCACAATCAATCACATAATGCAAATAAAGAGATAAGTAAAAGAAAGTGCAAACCGAACACGATGATTTATAGTGGTTCGGTCACGGAGCTCCTCTCCGCCCTACTCCACTCCCCGAGTACCCAACTCGAGAGTTACTTCACTAGATCAACAAGCTCCCTTCTCGGCAGAGAAAACCTTACAATCGTCGCTTACACTTTTTCCGGTACAAAGCTAAATACCGGGTTCTAGTTCGAGGTAGAACCAACCTGATGTCGCCTATACAATTTCTGACACTAAGCTAGATGTCGAGTTCTTTTACATGGGTACAACCACTCCCGTCGTCGCTTAACCTTTTTTTGGTACTAAGCTAGATACCGAGTTCTTTACAAGGGTACAACCACTCCCACTATGTTTTATGGCCCAACATAGAAACCTTGTGTTTTATGGCACAAACACATAAACCACCTAATTTAATATGGTATTTTACAATGATGATCCATGACTTAAATGTTTCATGGATATGTATGACTAATCTAGATGAACTTCCATTGATGGGAAGTCTTCAATGAATGAAGATCACAAGCTCCCTAAACTTGTTGTGATGGATCTTCATGTATGCATGTGAAATCTACATGAACTTCTTGAATAAGAAGTCTTCAATCATTGAGGATGTCAAGTGCCCTTGAATCTTCATATGTTGGAATGCTTTGGTGGATGATGACTTCAAGATCTTCTAACCTTCATGGTAGATCAGGAAGTATGCTATGGATGATGACTCATGATCTTAAGCTTGCTACACAGGATCATAACAAGTGTATGCTTACAACATAATGAAAGTTAGTAACATTATGATCATTATGCAAAGGGTGATTAATGTGTGTTTCTACATGATTTACTAATGATCTAAATGTATGCAAAGGGTAGAGGAAATGTGTGTTCAAGTTGGATAAACAATGGGTAAACAATGGGCTGCTATTTATAGCCAACAAGAATTTTGCCCGGCGGATTTGACGGATCCCAAAAATTGGATCCGTCCTTTATACCATTTGGATCCGCCGGTGTCAGCCAGCTAATAGATTCTCAAATCTTTCCATATCTTGCCATATCTTCAAAAGTCAACTTGTTAGCTTGAAGATCTATACAAAATATATTACAAATCTTCCAAGATATGTAAGTGATGCATGCCATGATGTCATGTTAAATATTTCTAATTTAAGAAATAAACATAAACATGTAAATGTATATATGTATGTAACATGTATCCTAGTGATCATGTAGCATGTATATACTAGCTTAACTAATACTCCCTCCGTCCCATATTAAGTGTCTACTTTCCAAATGCACAAAGTTTTAAGAAATTCCACTAACTACACTCTCCACCAATCAAATATCACTATTACCCACTAAAGTCTCTTCTCATTGGTTGAAAATATTCTCTGGACACTTAATTTGGGACATCCCAAGATTCCATTATGGACACTTAATATGGGACGGAGGTAGTATATGTTTAGCAAGATGTATCATGTTAGTTTGACGCCTAAAGTGTACTTATCCTATTAGACTTAGAAAACATGATGTACAAGTAAAAATACTTGTTTATGCAAAGGTGTAAAATGAGGTTCTAAGTAGAATGATTAGCCTTTTTAAAATACTTAATTTCCTAACCGTATTTTAAACATTCTAAATGGTTTGTTAAGGGTTTGATCATAATGCCACAAAACAAACATGTACGAACCTGTGTTGTATCATACGAGGACTCGAGAGGTGTTGAAAGTATGTTGAGACAAAATAAGATTACAAGTAACTTGTACATTTTACGTTATTTATCAATTTACATGTTTGTCATCAATCAAAACAAACGAGATTGCTTGCACTAACAATCTCCCCAACGAGAATGCTTGCACTAACAGAGTTGACTTTTCATCCAGAGTACATTTGCACAACAACTTGCTGCTGCAACATATTCAGCTTCAGCTGAGGACATGGCAACTGATTGTTGCTTCTTAGCACTTGATGCGTGGTTTTGCGACCTTACAATAGGTTTTACCTCTCGAGGGATCTCAAGAGGCTTGCAATCCCCACCAGGCAGTGTACCTGACCGATGTAGTATAGTGTAGTGGCAAGTACCGGGGGATTGATCGTTCTCTAGGGGAATAGTGTCGTTAGGATTGAAAAACTACTCTAATAGGTCTAAGGATGAGGGAAGATTCTTTTTGTATTTTTTTTATATTTTATGAAAGCAAGTAAAATCTCGGGTTTGAAGGAGTGGGCGGAATTAGTTGCTAGTCAACTAACCCAAATAACTACAAATGCAAATAAAATAAAATAAATGAAAATAAAAGGTTGTGGAACTTATATGGAGAGAAATGTGTTTACTTAGATTTCCTTACTCCCTAACTATCTTTTACCGGTTGATTAGTGTGTATTAATTGCGTGGATGACGGGTGTATTCCTTAATACCAATCGTGGGGTGGCATACGTACTTCCCCAACTCTACAAGCTCCTACTTCACTCTTATGTCGAGCCGGCTAAGAAGCTCCTAACATGGGATCACTAGAATTCGCTTATGCATTAAATACAACCATAAAAACCTTAGTACGCATTGGTTCATGTTTCTTAAGACGTTCAAGCAAATTACCGTATAGGAGGTTAGCCAGTTTTCTTAAGCCTAACATCGATAAACAATCATCCAATACAATTAATAACACACCAACAACCAATAATCAATAGTTAGGTTTCATTAGATCTAAGCAAACACAAGATAAATCTAGCCTAGCATGTTAATTAAAAGACAAGAACAAGATATAATCAAACAACACTTAGACATATTGAATGATTAATTGATTACTTATCTTCAATTAAACATGGGAGATCCAAGGGTATAAAACCCTTAAAAATGGCAAAAAATTCGTCTTAGGGTTTCTCCTCACAAAGTTGCACACTAATGACTAAAAATTATGAAAGTATATATAGGAAAACAGATCTGACGGCGTCACCCTTTGGGTCGTGACGCCGTCACCTCGCCGCGGCTAGGGTTCCCGGATGGTCTTCCTGACGCCGTCCCTCTTTAATCCTCCAAAATCTAATCTGGCGCGTCAAGGGTTGACGTCGTCACAATTGTGCTTGACGCCGTCTCTCTTTAACTTAAACCGTGACGGCCTTGATCACCTTAAAGGGTGACACCGTCAGACTTCCTTTGTAAAACTTTCTGGCGCGTCACGTGTATTTGTCATATCCACCTCTTTTGCCAAGCCGTGACGCCGTCAGGAGCAATCCTTGACGCCGTCACGTATACTTTTCCAGCAGCTTTGGAGACTTTGTCGTTTTCTTCACTTTTATGCTCCAAAAACGTCCAAAATGCTTTCTTTTTCAGATTTCTTCTTCAAAGTACCTAAAATGACAAAAGGAACAATTTAGGGCAATATTTGATCAAATAAATACGATTTAGGGCTTAAATGACCCCCTAAAAGCGGTACACTTTTCGCTTCATCAAATACCCTTACACTTGAGATTTGCTTGTCCTCAAGCAAATGCGCTTTTATTCTAATCAAAATACAAGTTAGGGGTCATTTAACGCTAATATAAAAGTAATTACAACAAATAGTCGTTCCCCTTTAATCATAATAAGCATGGAGATTACAAACTAGCACCTCACAAGTAGTGTTTAGATACTCACATCTCTCAGGTGTCATAAAAGTATATCTCATAAATGAAAATGAATAATATCTCTCACTACCTGTCATAGCAAATAGATTACCATAGGCTTGGGAAAAGATCAAAAACCTCCTCCACTAGGCGTAAGCACCTAAGATAAACTATCAAAGAGGGCTTTTAAACGGGTTATAACGTTAGGTGTAGGGATATGATAAACACGGTTTTGTTGGATAAAGGATATTTTACTGGTGGCGAGTTAAAGATTTTGATTAATTACATGTACAATATGGCGTTGCTAAGCCAAGACTAGACTCGGCTTAAGCTAATGAAAAAAATAACAAAAAGATAAACATAAACATAAAATGAAACGGGATGGTAGTCCGTATGTTTTTTTCTACTTTTCTTTTTCTCATTTTTTTGTATTTTTCTTGATTTTTTCGATTTTTTTTTTTCATAGACTCTTGCCCTACCATCCAAAATAATACATCGTAGGGGCGTTGCATTCCCCTTACACTTGAACTTTTACATAACTTTACAATTAACTATTCTAATGACTCGAATTAAGACAATCGAAACACTTGGAGTACTTTTAAAATATTTAGCACATATGAGGGTAATAATGTTGTTCTTCCCCATTACTCCATTACACTAGTACTTTACCCATGAGTCCCAATCGTCCCAAAACTATATGTACAAGGATATGACTCGACTTAGCAACCATGTAATCAATTAGATAATTAACTTGGGGTTTAAACAAATGTTGTCACAATAATGCACTAAAAATGAGTGCATACAAGGTAGGCTAAGGCGATTTGGGTGTACTTTTAAGTGGGGTGTAAACAAATTCTTCCTTTAAGTAAAATGCTTAAAGTTAGAAACGAAAAGATAGGCTCTGAGGGGTGTACTAGGGGTATCGTGTACTAAAAATGAGTACAACGCAAAGGGTGTGGGAGAATTACTTGACCAATGTAGCCAATGTAATTATAACAAAAACACAGGTGTAAAATAATAGGTTAATCCTAATGCCTCTTATCATGTAGTAAATCTAACTACACGAATGTAGTCTCACTTGTGGCCTCGGAATGGTCCTAACGCAAGTTCTAGAATCTAAGTGCTACCGGTACACACATCATAGCATAAATGCTTTTCCTACCAATTCTAGGGGCGAACCTCACATATTTGGGGGTGGAAAATTTTTTAGTGGTATGGTTTTGTGCTAGTCATATAACTCCTATCCATGAGACGCTCATTAAGATCAAAGTTTCACTCCTATATGTTGTAAAAAATTTTAAATTTGGCACTAAAATTGCCTTAACAGGTATTTCTCTCAGTTTTATTACACATCTACCATTAAACAAACAAAAATCAAGTGCAATTGCATTCTCTAAAGTATCGTATTTTACCCCCCCCCCCCTTACACTTAAGATGAACATTATCCCAAATGTTCAAATAACAAGATGTAAAAGTAAATAAGGTAAAAGAATGAAATCAAATACTCCCCTGATTCGTTTGGTGGATAAAGAGGTAACATGGTTAGATCTTCTTCCAAGAGAAAGTAGAAGCTTCAAGACTAAAGCATCGCCAAAAGCTTGATTCCACATACATCTCCTTGTCCAAAATAACCTGTTAAACCTGAGAAAACAAACACAAAAACCTGCATAACATCGGCGGGATAAATCTATATAAGGATATAATGCTTGTGGAATGATTATTTTGCAGATTCCTGGAGTTTATAAGTTAGAGATTTAATAAAAACTTTTTATGATTCCGGTAGAAAAACAAAACTTTCAAAAATTTCAGAAAATTAAAACCTGACGCCGTCAGGTTGTAAGGCCTGACGCCGTCAGAAATGATCTGACAGAATTCTCATGTTAAGTTTCCGGAAAATTTCTGGAAAAACCTATACCTTACTTCCTGGAATTCCTGCAAAACATCATTATGACTCGATACAAGCATTTGACTCAAACAATTACTAATATGTATGTTAATTTAATATTGTTATGATTCATGTTCATTTGTTCTAATAAACCGATTTGGATTTCCCTTACACTTATCTTTTGCAAAATACCTTTATATGTAGTTAAGACGAAGTTAAAAACAAGATAAAGCATTTTCACAATTTAGTTTTGAACATGAATCAATAATAATAAAAATTAAACATACATACGGAAGCAAATAAAATCAAACAAACAAATAAATAAACACACAAAGCAAATAAAGCTTGGGTTGCCTCCCAAGAAGCGCTTTTCTTTATTAACGAGTCTTGTAGCTAGACTCAAAGTCACGTACATTACGTGACTCCATCATTGGTCACGGTTTCTAGGTTCCCCTTTGACTCTCTATCAGAATCACTTTCATAGTAAAGGTATTTCGGGTCCTCGAGATCAAAAGGATTGTTTTGGTATTTAGAACTAAGCTCCTTAACATGCTTAAAGAATCCACTTGACAGGTCAAAAGTGTCCTTACATCCTCTTCTCACATCATCATCACATAACACGAGCTGGGAACTTAACCCATCGAGCCCTCCATAATCAATCTCCTTGAATTCTCTCATCTTGTAAGGCGTTTGGTATGAGATTTCCCTAATCCCATCAGTGAAAGTCATGATCCCATTGAGCTCGTCCACAACCAAGCTTGTGGCCTTGCAAAAAGGTGCCCCAAAAACAACTTGTGATAACCTGGGATCGATGTATTTTTCGATATTATCGACGATTACGAAGCTCATAGTGAATGTCATATTTCCTACAAACACCTGTACATCATCATCTATGCCGATGTCATCCTTCCCTTTATGAATCATCCCCCATCTGCAAATGTTGTTGTAATGAAACAAGGACATCACATTTTTGGGTAAACATGTGTCAATGTAAACATTATAAAAATGCTTGTGACCAATCATGCAAGGTATTTTGAGATTATTCGGATCACGTCGCTTAATTCGGCCAGGCCTTCTACCGTGTAGCCCCCATGTGTTGCAAATTGCTGATGGTTGATACTCATACACTTCTTTACTGCCATCCCGAAAAATCACTTTCCTGACACCATCGGTAAATAATGCACTACTATCATCCTCATCGAGTATCACTCCCGTTGCTTTTATGAATGGTTTGCCTAGAACAAGGCTAGTTAAGGATGGGCTGATGATAGAGTTCATGTTATTAAATACAGTTAGCTCGATATGAAAGAGGAACTTTTCTATCACAATTGGTACCCTTCTTATTACCCCGATGATATTAAACCCTTCATATTTGACCTGTTTGGTGAAGGCTTCGTTATATAGAGAAAGGGATATTGCATTCATAGAAGAGTTGGGGTTTATGTAGGCATCTTTTATAAACTTTTTCCTAGTGGTGCAAGATATCTTAAAGACCAGGGGGCGGTCTAGCAGTCCTGGGAGCCCATGAGGCATTTCGGATTTCTCTTCCGAGCCCTCCTCATCACTCACCTCTCTTGTACTCGAGTTCTTTGGTGAGTCTAGATAGTCGTCGGGCGCCTCGGGGTTCTTTTCGGGAACTTCACCCTCCATTTCATTGTCCACATTCTCGGTTGATTGTTGGTCCAGGTTGGGTTTAGGAATAGGTATTGTTGTAATGGTGTTCACGAAGTGGAGTGGTTTTGAAGGGGTATGAGTATCTCTAGTTTCTTTTCCGTTTTGTGATATGTGTTTGAAGAGTTTACTAGGGTGCTTGATTTTTACAGGAGGGGGTGTTTGGTGAGTCACCGTGACAGATTTGATCTCATTAACTCGTGCCAACTCACAAGTTGACCTGCCAGCAATGCGATCATTGATAACCTTTAATAGGTTATCAACCTTGTTGTTCATATCAACTTGCTGTTGTCTGAATTGATTCTCAAGTTTGGAGAGCTGTGTTTCTTGAGAGAGAATGAATTTTTGCAGTGATTCCTCGTGATTTTGTTGTTTATGCGTATGCTGATGAGGATAATGTTCAGACCAGGTGAGTGGGGGAGAGTCATTGAATGATACGCTTCGAGTTTGGTTCCAACTAAAATTTGGCTTACTCTTCCATGCCTCATACCTATCTTCGGAATTCTTGGGTCCATAATTAGTGGTGAGCCACTTATCTCCCGCCTTATCGATTAGCGAGGATGCAAATTCTTTGAAAGCCTGTTTGGGGAGCTCCATGCAATCACGAGTGTCGTGGGGACCACTACATAATTTACACGAAGAAGTGATTTTGTTCACTTGGCTTGAAGGTTTAGGAGCCTCGTAGGATTTCATAAGAAACTTGACTTGGTCTTCAAGTTCTATGATCCTACGGTCGGAAGTGCTTGAATTGTTCGAAGGCAAAGATATTGCCTTGACCGTTTTATTAAAATCTCGGGGATCACTCCAACTTTCGTTGTCATAAAGAGCAAGATCTTCCAGGAGAGCCCATGATTGTTCCGCACTTAGATCACGTAGCTTACCACTGGCCGATTGGTCAATGGTTTGCCTCGTGGAGAGATTGATATGGTCATAGAAGATTTGGACTTGGAGCCAAAGTTCTATGCCATGGTGAGGGACTTTTTGGAGTAAGTCCTTGAATCGAGTCCATGCCTCGTAGAGGGTTTCGCCTTGACGTTGTTGGAACATCAAGATATCATTCCTTAGCTTGGTAGTTCTTCCTGGTGGGAAAAACTGAGCGAGGAAACGAGTGGTGAGATCATCCCAAGAGGTGATGGATCCTGCGGGTAGACGCTCTAGCCATTGACTAGCTTGATCCCGCAGAGAGAATTGAAAGAGACGCAGTCGGGTCGTCTCTCGAGTGGCAACATCAAGGTCTATGGAATCAACGATTTTGAGGAAGTCCTTGAGATGTTGATTAGGATCTTCGGAACGAAGTCCATGGAATGCGCATCCGCTTTGCACCAACCGGATGGTGTCGGATCGCAAGGGAGTGACATTGGCTCCTTGAGTGAGCTTAATGGTGTTTCGATAGCCATGGTGGCTAGGACGAGAGTAGTCTCCTAAGGTACGGGCTCTAGGAGGTGGGTGTTGTTGTGGTGGTGGGTTGTTGGGATCAAGGATATTACCACCTTCCATGATGTCGGATGGTAATGGTTACGAACAAAGAAACGAAGAAAAACGATAGACTAAAGAAAAACCTAGAAAAACAAAATAAAAATCTCACTAGAAAGGAATCCAGTGAGTAGACCTAATAAAATAAAAATTCAACCTAAACAATAACTATTCCCCGGCAGCGGCGCCAAAAACTTGATGCGTGGTTTTGCGACCTTACAACAGGTTTTACCTCTCGAGGGATCTCAAGAGGCTTGCAATCCCCACCAGGCAGTGTACCTGACCGATGTAGTATAGTGTAGTGGCAAGTACCGGGGGATTTATCGTTCTCTAGGGGAATAGTGTCGTTAGGATTGAAAAACTACTCTAATAGGTCTAAGGATGAGGGAAGATTCTTTTTGTATTTTTTTTATATTTTATGAAAACAAGTAAAATCTCGGGTTTGAGGGAGTGGGCGGAATTAGTTGCTAGTCAACTAACCCAAATAACTACAAATGCAAATAAAATAAAATAAATGAAAATAAAAGGTTGTGGAACTTATATGGAGAGAAATGTGTTTACTTAGATTTCCTTACTCCCTAACTATCTTTTACCGGTTGATTAGTGTGTATTAATTGCGTGGATGACGGGTGTATTCCTTAATACCAATCGTGGGGTGGCATACGTACTTCCCCAACTCTACAAGCTCCTACTTCACTCTTATGTCGAGCCGGCTAAGAAGCTCCTAACATGGGATCTCTAGAATTCGCTCATGCATTAAATACAACCATAAAAATCTTAGTACACATTGGTTCATGTTTCTTAAGACGTTCAAGCAAATTACCGTATAGGAGGTTAGCCAGTTTTCTTAAGCCTAACATCGATAAACAATCATCCAATACAATTAATAACACACCAACAACCAATAATCAATAGTTAGGTTTCATTAGATCTAAGCAAACACAAGATAAATCTAGCCTAGCATGTTAATTAAAAGACAAGAACAAGATATAATCAAACAACACTTAGACATATTGAATGATTAATTGATTACTTATCTTCAATTAAACATGGGAGATCCAAGGGTATAAAACCCTTAAAAATGGCAGAAAATTCGTCTTAGGGTTTCTCCTCACAAAGTTGCACACTAATGACTAAAAATTATGAAAGTATATATAGGAAAACAGATCCGACGGCGTCACCCTTTGGGTCGTGACGCCGTCACCCTCGCCGCGTCTAGGGTTCCCGGATGGTCTTCCTGACGCCGTCCCTCTTTAATCCTCCAAAATCCACTATGGCGCGTCAAGGGTTGACGCCGTCACAATTGTGCTTGACGCCGTCTCTCTTTAACTTAAACCGTGACGGCCTTGATCACCTTAAAGGGTGACGCCGTCAGACTTCCTTTGTAAAACTTTCTGGCGCGTCACGTGTATTTTTCATATCCACCTCTTTTGCCAAGCCGTGACGCCGTCAGGAGCAATCCTTGACGCCGTCACGTATACTTTTCCAGCAGCTTTGGAGACTTTGTCGTTTTCTTCACTTTTATGCTCCAAAAACGTCCAAAATGCTTCCTTTTCCAGATTTCTTCTCCAAAGTACCTAAAATGACAAAAGGAACGATTTAGGGCAATATTTGATCAAATAAATACGATTTAGGGCTTAAATGACCCCCTAAAAGCGGTACACTTTTCGCTTCATCTGCACTCCAACAGACTAGTTTTCCACCAAGAATTTGGCAGGAGCCTGAGGTGCTTTTTCTGTCCATGTTGCATCCAGCATAGTCAGAGTCTGAGTATCCTTTAAGATCAAGGCCTGAACATTTTGGATAATATAATCCAAGGTTTGGAGTACCTTTCAGGTACCTGAATATCCTTTTCACAGCAGTGATATGAGTATCTCTTGGGTCAGATTGATATCTGGCACATAAGCAGACTGAGAATTGGATATCAGGTCTTGATGCAACTAAATACATTAGTGATCCTATCATCCCTCTAAATAGAGTTTGATTTACTGGTTTTCCAGTAAGATCAGGACCAAGGTTGTTTGAGGGTTCCATGGGAGTCTTGACTGAGGCACAGTTACTGAGCTCATACTTTTTCTGTAGGTTTTTGACATACTTCTCTTGACTGATAGAGGTTCCTTTATCAGTCTGCTTGATTTGTAGACCAAGGAAGTAAGTCAGTTCTCCCATCATGCTCATTTCAAATTTCTTTGCCATCAGTTTTTCAAACTGTTTGCAAAGTTTATAACTTGTTGAGCCAAAGATGATGTCATCAACATACACTTGTACAAGTATGACATCATTATTTGTCTTGTAGATAAATAATGTGTTGTCTATCTTACCTCTGACAAATTTGTTTTGGATCAGGAAGGCTGAAAGAGTTTCATACCATGCCCTGGGAGCTTGTTTCAGTCTATAAAGGGATTTGTTAAGCTTGCAGACATAGTCAGGAAACTCATGGCTTTCAAATCCAGGAGGTTGCTGAACATAAACTTCTTCTTTCAGTGAACCATTTAAGAATGCACTTTTAACATCCATTTGGTACACCTTGAAGTTCATGTATGTAGCAAAAGCAAGAAAGATCCTGATGGCTTCCATCCTTGCCACTGGTGCAAATGTTTCTTTATAGTCAATGCCTTCTTGTTGATTATAGCCTTTGGCTACAAGTCTGGCTTTGTTTTTAATGACTATGCCATTTTCATCTGATTTGTTTTTGAATACCCATTTCATGCCAATGACTGAAACATCTTCAGGACACTTGACCAAGGTCATTACCTTGTTTCTGTCATATTGTTCCAGTTCATCATGCATGGCCTGAACCCAACTTGGGTGATTAAGTGCTTCCTTGACACTTTTGGGTTCTATTGTGGAAATAAAGTCCACAAATAGGCATTCATTGGCTGAGGCTGCTCTCAGTTCAGCAGCCATGCTTTTTGTGAGCATGCCTTCAGTAGGCTCACCAATTATATTGACAAGTTCTATATCCTGAGACCTAGTCCAACTGTCCTGAGGTCTTGGAAACTGATTAGAACTTGTAGAGGCCTGATGGGTAGGATCAGGATCAGACACATGATGATCTTCAGTATCTTGAGTGTCTGAGTGGGTTGACTCATCACTGTGAATGTTTGGTTCCTGAGCACTTTGTACTGACTGAATGATTTCATCAGTACTTCTTTGTGCTTCAACAAACTCAGTGATGGTTGGGTAAGGAAGGTCATGGGGAATGATGTAATAGGAGATGTTAGCATTTGCTTGGTACTTAGTGGAAGGACCATTTTCAGGATGATGTTCATCAGGAGGGTATCTTGATGATTCATCAATACCTATCTCTTCCACTGAGTTGTTAGAGACACTGATTGCATCAGTGCTCTCATAAAAGGTAACGTGAAATGTTTCCTCAGTATGCTGTCTCCTAGTGTTGAACACCCTGAAGGCCTTTGAGACAAGGGAGTATCCCAGGAAGTATCCATCATCAGCTTTGGCATCAAATTTTCCTAAGTGATCCTTGTTATTATGAATAAACACATGACACCCAAAGACATGAAAGTAGCTGATGTCAGGGATTCTTCCCTTGAATAACTCATAAGGAGTTTTGCTATGTCTCTTGACAATGATGGATCTGTTTTGTGTGTAACAGGCAGTCTTTACTGCTTCAGTCCAGAAGTGTTTGGAAAGGACTGATCCATTTAGCATTGTCCTGGCTGCTTCAATGAGTGTTCTATTTTTCCTTTCAGCCACCCCATTTTGTTCAGGTGTGTAGGGTGAGGAAATTTTTTGGGAAATTCCTTTCTCATCATAGAAACATTCAAGTTCATAATTTTTGAACTCTGTTCCATTGTCAGTCCTAATCTGTTTGACCTTGATGTCATTTTGATTTTCAATGTTCCTGACAAATGACATAATTGTTTCAGCTGCCTGACTCTTTTTGATCAGGAAGTATACCTAAGTGTATCTTGAGTACTCATCCACAATGACCATAGTATACTTCTCATGGTTAATGGATCTAGGACTAATTGGTCCAAATAGATCCATATAGAGAAGATGTAGGCAGTTCCTGATGGAAAAGTTGGTTTTGGTTTTAAAGGATGCTCTGTGATGTTTACCTTTTTCACAAGTTGAGCATGGTTTATCCTTTGAAAACACAAGAGATGGTAGGCCAAGGACCTTGTTTTGTTTTACAAGGTTGTTTATGTTTTTGAAGTTCAGGTGGGAGAGTCTCTTATGCCAAAGCCAGTTGAGAGTGTCAGTGGCCTTGGTAAAGAGACAAGTTCCATTCTGAGTCAGACTGGACATGTCTAACACATAAACATCATGTCTTCTTGGTGCAATAAGGACAACTTCCTTATTAGCATTGAAGATGATTCCTTGCTTATCATCAAACTAAACTATGTATTTAGCATCACATAGTTGACTGACACTTATCAAATTGTATTTAAGACCATTTACATAAGCTATCCTAGTAAAGACTATACCATTGCAGTTTACTGAACCATAACCTTCAGTGAGACATGTGAGTTATCAGCAAATATCACTTTGGGTCCTGATTCATCCACATACTTGTGCAGATACTCTTTCACACCAGTCATGCTCCTTGAACATCCACTATCTAGATGCCAAACAGGATCCCTGGCATGTCTCTGCACAAATGTAAACTGGGTTAGTTCTTTCTAGGACTCCACTTCTTGGAGGGCTTAGCTTTGGGGGTCTTTTTAACATTTACAATTGATTTATGGTCAGTGGTGAAGTGGACTGAGCTACCACAAATAATGCATTTGATTGTAGATGTAGACTCAGTGGACTGAGAGGCTGACTTTGTCATACCTCTACTGGCCTGAATGACCTTATCACGTCCTGAGGTGTCATGAGTGGGACCTCCACTATTTTCACAACAATTGTCAATTTGACAATCCTTAGGATGGTGGTCATTGAACCCACAGTAAGGGCAGGGTGCAAAAGTCTTTGCCTTTTGTTTCTGTTTATAAGATGTTCACTAACATATAACACGTATGGATTGAGATCTAGGCCGAATAGCATAAGAGTTCTAGAGAGAGAAAGAGATGTTTGGGAACCTTGAGAGAGAAAGATGTGAATATTAGATTAGAAGTGAAGGAAGGTCCAACCCTCTCCCTAGGTGGAGAGGGGTATATATATTATGCCCCGAGTGGGATGTGGAGTGAGCTGACAGAGGGTAAAGACCCGACCCACTCTAGAAGTTCTATATTAACTAATCTACTATTAATATTACTAATAATCCTACGAGCTATTAAGTGCTAATGAGTACTCGGGTGTGACCGAGTCTTCAGATGAATATTTATATTCCTAACAATCTCCCCCTAAGGGAGGTCACCCCGGAAATAAAATTTGGAATTATAGCACTCTATCCTCTGAATGTGTCTTCATAGCTCGTAGTCTTTGATTCTTCAACTTTGTAGATGTTTGTGCCTTTCAGCAGTGAACTTTTTGATGACTGATCTTTTATCTTGGATGATCTTTGAGTATCCTTGAAGTTATCATCCATCATATGTCTTCACGTCATCTTGCAACATCGTCTTTATGTGAGGTTGTGATCATTGAGCCTTCTTTGAGATCATCAGCCATCGTAAATCTCTGAGCTCATCCATTGTAGTAAAGCCACCATGTGATTTGTTGTGACAGTTGGGCTCGCATGCTCACACTTTTCTGGAACATGATAGATTTCATCAGAGTTGCAGAAGCGGTGTTGTAGGTCTTTCAACTATCATGATGTCTTTGATAATGAATTTGAAGTGTGAACATGGAGTGTGGATTGACACATTTCTGCTGGAATCAGGAACCACCATCACCATCTTTATATGAATCTGAAATAAAACAGTTAGCAATAAAGTTGGAGAACGAATATGGCTTTATCATTCGTTCGACGTGGTGGTTGGATGTAACCTTAGGTTCTGTGAAGACCCACCTGTGATCAGGTAGAATCCCCTTTAAAGAAGATTCTCCTTGACAGGAATTTCCAGCTTTTAGTAACGAGTCTTCCAACAAATTAATTTCAGAATCATCATACTAAGCATGTTCTCATACCGGAACGTCTCAAAGCAGACAACACGGTAGAGTGAATCAGTGAATTAAATACTCACTGATTGACAAGAAATTGATTAGAAAAATCACTTGCGTGTCACTGGATAAACATTTTGTGCAACACGACAAGGGTTTTATAAATTGAATCACATTTCTGTCAAAAATACTTTTGTTTGAAAAGTTTCACAATCAATGTGCTCGAAAATTTGTTGGTGAGCACATTGAGAGGTTTTTTCCAAAAAGTATTCGTCAATCCATTTCCTGGAACAAGTTTGATTCAAATTTGAATCGCCCCATCGTTTCTTTCCAGTTGTCACAAGCTTGATCCATAAAGGATCTCACATGTCACCCACCAAGAGCTTGTTTGAAGTTGGCTCTAGAAGGATTTCCATCTTCATTGTGAATACTTTACGTATCACTCGGATGTTCTGGAAATACCACAAGGATAATGCGTAGGACTCTTCATATATATTTTTTTGCTTTTCACGGTGTATGAAACAGCAAGTATATTGGAAATGTGTCCTAACGAGATTAATGGATGATCTCTTGGCTCTAGACTCAATAGTGCATTTTGATTTAGTGATCGGAGGCTGGAGAGGACTGCCACCTTTTTAATATCGTCAAACTCGGAGTGAGAAAGACGATAGCAATGTATTGATCTCCGTGACAAGTGAAACAAGAGTCCTTTGAGGGACCTTGAGTGGCTAGGGAGGGTTGTGCAGCATATCACTGGGTCCATGATACTTTGTCTTCAATGTCAGCAATCAACTAAGTGATTCTGACAGCATATGTATTGACCCGGTTTCTACCTAAAGTGTAAGGAGGGCTTCTTTCTTTTCACCCTTTATCTTTACATTTCTTTTTCATTCTTGAACCCCTTCATTGCTTACCGAGACTTCATTACTAGTACCTTGTTGGGTTTGTTCCAGTACTAGCTCCATCTCAGTCGGCACTCTTCCCTTATTCACTTTTCTCCTTTTTTAATCATTCCTAAGGACTTCTATTCTAACTAGAGGATTGTCCCTGGGAAGATCCCTCCGGTTCTGGCTGGATCATAGGAACTAATACCTAACCTTACCATCCTTATAACTCCAATACATAAAGTAAAATGGTCGGTCCTTGGTATTCTTTCACAATAGCCATCACAAATCATTCGCTCCCCCTTAATATGTGCATCGATAAACGAAAAGGTTTAGCACATATGGGAGAGCCTACACTTGAGTTTCAAAAGATCACATTTTTTATCAGAATTTCATATTTAAATCACATTCTCTCCCCCGATCAAAAATTTCAAACCATTTGAGATTTGTGATCCCAATTGATTTAAATATGTTTAGAAAATTTTGGAGAAAATGTGGTCAAGTTTTAATATACATTTTGATTAGGAAGCATACAATGCTCCCCTTAAACCACGATAGAGTGTCACTGCTGATGTTGCACAATGCTTAAAAAGGTGTCAAAAATTTGAACAAATACTCTCCCCTTCAATTAATGACCCTTTTTCTATTTAAAGAGCTGTAGTCATTCAATTGAGCGACAAGTATTTGTGAAATTTAAGTCCAGTTACCACCTTGTGAAACACCAAAACTCTCCTGAAGAATCATAGAATGAAAAGAGTTTATGGTGCAAAGAAGACTTCTCTTCTTGTACAAGAAATGATGCACTGAATCGTACATCAGTTCGAAGAAACATGGATATAAAGTAATCCATGCCTAGGTGAACATCACCCAGTTGGAGGAACATCTGTCTTTTTGGCGACATGCTTTCCCCATTGTAAAGCGCGGGTTGCAGTATGAAGTAACTGCAAGCCATTTAGACATGTTTTAACCAGTTAGTATAACTTCTGCTCGAGCTTCATTTAAAGACCCGTGTCATTATTGAATGACATTTCTAGGACCATAAATGTTATCGATAAACAGAAGACATGCCTAGAGAAACTATTTTTGGTATTTTTTGTTTTTCTGATTTTTTTTGGGTTTTTGTAGGTTTTATATTTTTCTATTTTCTTTTTGTTTAAGATATATACAACATATATAAAGGATATGTGAAGCCAATCCTTTACTCCTCCTCTTCTTCTTGAAGACCCTTGAGTGCTTCAGGTGTCAAGCTCTTCATGCCAAGTCGCGGGAGAATAAACTGAAACCGTTCTCTCGGAAGTGCCTTAGTGAAGATATCAGCCAACTGAAACTCCGTCCTCACGAAGTAGAGTTCGAAAATCCCTTTCTCAACCTGTTCCCTTATGAAGTGATGCCTGATGTCGATGTGCTTCGACCGGGAGTGTTGGACATTGTTACAGCAGAGAGCGATAGCGCTTTTGTTGTCACAATACATGGGAATTTTGTTGTATGACAACCCATAATCTGAAAGTTGTGATCTTATCCATAGGATTTGAGCACAACAAGCAGACATAGCAATGTACTCGGCCTCTGTAGAAGATATAGACGTGCTCATTTGCTTCTTAGAATACCAACTAACCAACTTTTTCCCCAAAAACTGAGCTCCCCCGAAGTACTTCGACGAGTATCGTGACACCCTGCATGATCCGCATCTGCATAAGCTGTGAGTTCCATTACAGTGTCTTTTGGATACCAGAGTCCCATGTGAATCGTGCCATGAAGATATCTGAAGATTCTTTTCACCGCTTCCATATGCTTTTTAGTGGGCTTGGTTTGGTACCTAGCGCACATACATACTACAAACAGAAGATCTGGTCTACTGGCGGTGATATACATCAAGGATCCAATCATACTTCTATACTTTGTTTGATCAACCGGCACCCCAGATAGATCTTCATCCAGCTTTGATCTTTCAATCATGGGAGTGTCAACAGAGTCACTTGAATCGAATCCAAATTTCTTTAGAATTTCGTTTGCATATTTGGATTGATTAATGAAGATGCCTCCAGGACTTTGAGAAATTTGCAATCCTAAGAAGAACGACATTTGTCCCATCATCGACATCTGGAACTTAGAACTCATCTCTTTTGAAAACCGATCACATTCACTGGGATCAGACGAAGCAAAGATAATGTCATCTACATATATCTGAACAAGGAGTAGATGTTTGCCTGCCTTCCTGGTGAACAATGTAGGATCAACAACACCCTTGGAGAATCCATTTGCAAGAAGGAACTTGGACAAGGTGTCATACCATGCCCTAGGTTCCTGCTTCAAGCCATAGAGGGTCTTCTTCAAGCGATAGACATGAGTAGGATGATCAGCGTCTACAAATCCTTCTGGTTGACTTACATAGACTTCCTCTTTTAAGTCACCATTCAAGAAAGCTGTTTTAACATCCATCTGGTAGACTATCATATTTCGACTAGCAGCATTTGCGAGGAAGATTCTGATGGCTTCAATTCGTGCAACAGGAGCAAATGATTCCTCAAAGTCTATGCCCTCTTCTTGTCGATATCCTTTTGCAACTAGCCGTGCCTTGTTCTTAAGAACATCACCATGCTCATCAAGTTTCACTTTGAAGATCCACTTTAGAGCAATGATCATTGCACACTCTGGAGGAGGTACTAACTCCCATACTTCAAGCCGATCAAATTCATGAATTTCATCTTGCATAGCGTTGAACCAACAGTCTTTGGTCATTGCTTCTTTTGCATCTTTTGGTTCGACTTTTGATAGTACAGAGTTGAAGAAACACCACAGGGCATCAGTGGCTAGTTGTTTTCGAGTAGATACTGGACGAGAGAGATTACCAATGATGTTGTCAATCGGATGATCATTGGTCCATTTTCTGAGATGATCGTGGGGTTGAGGGTTTTGAACTGATGTTGCCGTATTGTGATCTCCTGAAGTGGATGTGTCTGCTGAAGATTCAGGAGCAAATATGTTTTCAAATGGAACATCATCCATAGGAGCAAATGGATTAACTTCAAAAGAATGGTTATCTGCAGATCCTTGCTGCACCGAAGAAGATTGAATATTTGATGATGAGGGTGAAGGACTAGCAGAAGGAGCATCGAGACTGATTGAGACAGATACTGATGGGCCTTCTGAGTCATGTGGAATTTGAGCATCAGCAGCCGGAAGTACAACTGGAGTATCAGTGGTAGTATCAATTGTTGTTGGCTCAAAATATTCATCAAACATCGGATCAAATAACTTCTTCAACTCTTCACTTGTGGGAGGTACATAAGGAACTGCAGGCGTGGGATTCTGTACAAGACCCGAACTAATTGGTCCGGGTGTCAAAAGGTTAAGAGCAGGTCCATAACTGGATTGTCCAGAAGCCGGTTGCTCAGACAGCTCATCGAACGTAACGTGAATTGTTTCCATGATTTGTCGGGTTCTTTTGTTATAGATTCTGTATCCCTTACGATCTGGTGCGTACCCAACGAAGAAACCTATGTCTGCTTTAGCTTTCAATTTTCCCAGATCTTGACTGTCATTTATCGGATAACACAGTGCATCGAACACACGAAGAAAGGAGAGATCTGGCTTCTTATTATGAATCAGCTCATAAGGTGTCTTGTTGTGAGTAGTATGAATCAGGGATCGGTTTTGGGTGTAACATGCTGTTGCAATTGCTTCTGCCCAAAGAAACATCAGAGCTTTGGAAAATATTAGCATGGTTCTTGCAGCCTCCACCAGAGTACGGTTCCTTCTTTCAACCACACCGTTCTGCTGAGGAGTGCGTGGAACACTTTTCTGGTGTGTTATGCCAATACTTTCATAGAAATGACTAAGTTGTTGGTTGACAAACTCAGTTCCATTGTCTGTACGGATGATTCGGACAGTTTTGTTGAGCCTTACTTGCAGTTGTTTAATTAGTTTGATGATAACCTCTGGAGTTTCATCCTTTGTTCTCAAAAACTTTACCCACATAAACCGAGAGTAGTCATCGACTACCATAAGAATGTATTTCTTCCCGTTTATACTTTGTTCTCTCATTGGACCGCACAGATCCATGTGAAGGGTGTGAAGAACTTCCAGGATGGTGTTGACAGTTTTGGGTTTGTGGGTTTGTTTCTTGCTTTTGCCCAGTTGACATGCAGTACATAGATGATCTTTCTCAAACTTTAGTCTGGGCATGCCTCGTATAAGGTCCTTGCGAGACAAGTCATTTATGGTACCGAAGTTCAAATGATTTAAATGACGGTGCCAAAGCCAAGACTTAGTCTTTGAGGCCTTTGAAAGCAAGCAAATAGGAGAGGACCTCATCGTTTCTTCAATGGAGATGGTATATAAATTGGTGTCACGACTGCCTTTGAGGAGATCCACACCATCCAACTCTCTGACAAAACAAGTGTGTTTTCTGAAGGCCACTTCAAGATCGGAATCACAGAATTGACCAACCGAAAACAAGTTATGCCTTAGTCCTTCCACATAGTATACCCGAGAGATTACACTGTCTCCGAACACATAATCTCCATACCCCATAATTGCCCCAAAGTGGTCGTTCCCAAATCTAACTATCCCGATAAACTTTTTCACGAAGTTCTTGAGCTGTGAGCGATCCCCTGTCTTATGTTTTTGAGCAGCCTGAGTCCAAATACCAAAGGACGATTTGTACGACCTGCATTTGAAAACAGACAACGATGGATAACTAAAATATGTGGATCCCCACGCGCAGTTGGGGTCTGTTTGGTTAGCACACACAAAATCAGGAGTTACAGGGTTCACAGATGCTGTTTTCATTATAGTAGAGGCTACCCTAGATGCAGCAGATGACCTAGTTGGAAGGCATTGTGTTTCTAGAGGAAAAATTTGACTAGTTGGTCTCCATTCCTTAGACTTCACAATCTTATGATTATTCTTTCTAGGTAAGGGACACTGGTTTCCTAAAGTGAACTTCCTTCCAGTGGGTCTCCATTTGTATCCAACATTAGCAAACGTTTTTCCTGTTGCTTTCCAAACTTTCTTACATGTTTCAGTTCTCCTAACATTCATAACATGGGGTTGTTTGGGAGATCTCAAAAATGACATAACACATCTATCGTGATTGCCAGAAATTAAACATTCATTACATGTCTTACAAATAGCAACAAAATTCGAATCAATTACAGTACTTTTAAGACAAATACTAGAATCAACACGATTCTTTTTCATAAAAACAAACTTATTGTTCCTAGGATGGGCTTCTACTTTCTTCTCACTATCACTTTTAGTCGGCGCAGTCCTATCATTCTTGGTATTGCTTTTAAGCGTTGACTTGCTAGCTCTAGTGACTTGTTTTACTCCTGTAGAAGCAATAATGGGAACATTAGTTTGTTGTATTGCCATTTGGTTTTCTGGTTTAGATGTGCTAGGAATAGAAGCTTTCCATGTTTCATCAAAAGTTGCATGCTTGCTCTTAATTGTGGATGATGATGCAACAATTCTATCTCTTTTGTTATCGGTCTTAGGGCCAGTGCCAATGGCATATTCTAACACTTCTTGAATCCTTTTTGTGAGAACACAAGCATACACAACTGCCTTATCAAGTGGCTTTTCTATTCTGTCCTCTTCTACAACATCACGAAGTGTGTCAAGTCCGTCCCTAAGGTGATGGAGATATATTTGATGGGCAGGTCTATTGTTCCTAAGGGGAAATGGAATAGGCCCAACATCAACATCATAAATTTTAATGGCAAGAAACCTTTGGTGCAACACAATCACAGGTGATACTTGGCATTTTTCCTTTCACCCGAGTCTTAAGATTCTCAATTTCATTTAACAAAGAAGTTATCTTTTCATTATGACTGTTTCGTGTAACTTTAATCGAGTCATATAACTCTTTGTAATGCTGTTTAATCTTAGAATTCTTAGCTCGAAAACACTCATTTTCATAGTGTAACTTATTGATGGTGTCTTGATAGTGAAAATTCTGAGAATCTAAAGACGGAGGTTTATTGGTGCCATGCACATCACACTTGTTTGATTTTAATTGGGCAATTTGAGCCCTCAATAGCCGAATCGTGTTCGTGTGAGCTTGAATTTTCTCATCCCGTTTGCTTAATTCAAAATACGTATCAAACTCAGGAGCATCCAAAGATGTCTTGACATTTGATAGTTTACATTTTTCTTCTAAGTGTTGATATTTTAATTGTAAATTAAGATACTCAACCTCTAGTTTTGAAAAACGTTTAACCATGTTATCATGGTCATCATTTTGAATTTGATCAAGCAATTTCAAATTCTCCCCCTCAAGCTTAACAACACGATTCTGGGTAACATTCAAAGCAATAGAATACTCATGAAATTGACAAGCAGATAATGCAAAATCAGTAGCAGTATAAAATACATCTTGTGCAATACATCTAGCAATCAAATTCTCATTTGTGATGAGAATGTTCTTTCTTTCAATCTCACGAGTCTTAAGTTCTATCACATTTTGAGTTACCTCATTTTCCATATCTTTAAACACTGCTTTCATTTCATTTACTTCTGTTTTAATAGTATTTTGCATTCCTTCAAAATGTTCTTTGAGTAGTTTAAAGAATGGCATGACCTCAGTTAAGTAACACCTTTTTGTATTTTCAAAAAACCTTTCTCCCTCAGTTATTCCTGTTGGTGTAATTCTCTTCTTACATGTTTTATCAAAATCAGCAAATAGTTGACAAAGTACATATATGCTAATTAAGGTTTTACATTCAGTGGGAAGAGTCAAAGGAACCAAATGTCTAGGTGTATTGGGAGGATACACCGTCGCAGTAGCAATTTTTCTAAGGGATGAGGTTTTGGCTTCAAGCTCATCAGTTTTTTTCTTTTCAGTATCATACTTCCAAAATATTTGTTCAGGCGTTAACTTCTTTTGAGGTGCAAACACGGTCAATCGATTTTCCATATTATAATCATGGGGTTTGACTATTATTCGATTGGCTATGCGGATGGGATCCTTCATTTTCTCATTCACTCTTTCTCTTTTCCACACATCTATTTCATCATTCTTTACTGATGATGAGTGGTCAGGTGGGGCATGATCAGGCGTAAACATCACATTAGCATCATACAATGCGGGTTGGGCCATTTTTGCGTTCCTAAGGTACGCAGACTTTGGTTCACCTATGGTATTCTCACTATGCTTATCACTCAGCTTTCTGTGCTTGTAAATCATTTGAGCAGTCTGTCTGGTTTGGTCCTGTGTGTACAACTTATCTTCAAGCTTATTCTTTAGGGTTTTAAGTCTGGAGAAATCATTTAAGAGTTGTGTTTCTTTATATTTGAATTCTTGCTTTAGTGTATTTAAATTTTTTTGATCTTCCTGTTTTTGCTTAACAGCCTGATCCAGCTGACTTTTCAAAGAATTCAACTCTAGTTTTAATGTTTCTTCCCTAACATTACGGTCAGTTATAAGTGTACGCATTTGACTTTCCATTTTCTGCTCACGCTCTGTTAGTTCAAACTTAGCACGCTGTTCATACAAGGCCACTTGTTCTTTATATATGTTTAATCTAGTGGTCAAGGTATCATTAGTGACAAACACCGTGTTTTCATGCGACTCACAAGTATTATCTACAGCACAAGTATTATCTAAGGCACAGACATTATTTACAACACAAGCAATGTTTTTAACAGAAGATGCACCATCTTGTACATCAGACATGTTGTTGTGATTCACATATTGTTCATATGGAATAATATTACTCTTTCCCATGTCAACAGTATCTGAATCAACCACATATGTCTGTTGTACTTCGTTGGGAATCTTCTGTGTATCAACCACGTTATATGTGTCATAAAGTTTTAGTACCTCAGAGATCACCGATGTGTTGGAGGAACCAGCTTGTTGAGGTGATGAGACAACAGAGGACAAGTTAGCTATGAAGATCGTTTGAGCAGTTGGTTCTTCATCCACATCAGAGTCGAACGCATCACAATCATCGGCTTTGAAGATGTTCGGATCATTAAGTGCAAGGTCCTGAACTGGCTGTTCGTCCACATCAGCATCAAAATTATTTCCCCCATCGCCAGCAAGAAACAACAGTTCTTCTTCATCCAACACAGCACCACTTTCTTGTGCTTGCATCAATAACATCTTATCCTTGAAATAGTCAGAGTTTTGAGGACGTTTAGGCTGATTGCAATTCCTAGCAATATGTCCCAATCCACCACAATTGTAGCACTTTGTTTGCCTTCCTTGTCCCTGGTTGACATTTCCAACTCTGTTCTGAGCATTCCCCCTACCAACATTCCCAACATTCCTTGGATTCCCATTTAGTCTTCCCTGCACAGTCTGAACAATAATTCTTCCATCTTCCACAGTAGCCTGATTGCGTGGGTTAGATGAGTTTCTGAGTTGATTGTTTGTTTGAGCAGCTTTGAATTGTTGAACAAGTAGGGACACTTGATTGGAAAGCTCATCAATCATCTGATCAGTGCGAGAATATCCAGAGTCTAGTTGAGAGTTCATAGTAGGTTGTGGGTGCATGGATGATTGAGCAAACAATGATGGATTCTTTGATGGGATGGGATTTTGATATGATTGATCAAGTTGTGGTTGATTGTATTGCTGAACATTTGCAACAAAGGCTAGTGGATCACTTGGTGCAGTAGGATTGAGTTTTTTCTCTCAACAGACGATCATATGCAGCATGTTTCTCATGTTGTTGCAGGTATGCATACAACTGTTCATAGTTTGTGTCCCTTAGACCTTTGTTGAGTTTCACTGCGGTAACAAATCTGTCCCATTCTGGTGTCATGTTGTTCACAAACTTTGAGTTCAGTTGGATGTTCGGCATAGTCATTCTTATGATTCTCATATCGTTCACCAACTTGTGGAACCTTACATAGTAGTCTGTGATATTCTCTCCTGGGTTCATTTTAAAATGCTCAAACTCATCGTATAGTTGTGACTTACGATCTTCTTTTGTGAGTTCTGATCCAGCCAAAAGCATCTTGACATTGTCCCATACTGCTTTTGCTTCAGTGTTAAAATTTATGAGTTTGTAGACATCTTTAGGCTGACCTTGAATGACAATGTTGGAAGCTCTAACGTCAGCATCATACCTCTTCTTTTCCTCTTCAGTCAGATCATTGTAAGTTCGAGGCCTGTCTATTCCAAATGTCAAAGTTCCATCTTCACCAGTGGTAACAACGTCTCGGGTAGTACCCATCTGAAATGGTCCTTCATCAATGGATTTGAGGATGTTAAATCCATTTTCTTTACCCAAGCAGTAGAGACGAATTCTTTGGACCCATGACTCGTAGTCAGTCCTATCTAGCATAGGAGGACGAGTATCGGACCCAGCAGCTTGTATGTCATCAGATGCAGTGCTTGTCATGATTAAGACGGGATTTTACAACTCTTGTGATTTAAACCGAGAAATAGATTCTTTCGCGGGATTTTCTAAAATCAACAAGATAAACCGTAATCCAAGAGTGAATTGCAAAATTAATATTCAAAATTCGAGTTACAAAAATCAAATCTTAATTTGATCAAATCACAACAAGTCAAGTTACAAATTGTCAAATCGCAACAAGTCAAATCGCAATCAACCAAATCACAATAAGTCAAATCGCAAGTGTCAACTCGCAACTGGTCAAATCGCAATCAGTCAAATCATAATAAATCAAATCGCAACTTAACGAATCACAAATAATCAAATTACAATTTGTCAATCGTAAGTCAAATCGCAATGATCAAATCGCAATAACTCAAGTCACAAGTCACAGCCTTTAATCGCAACAGAGTGAGCTCAAATCACAATAAGCAAATAGCAATCAGACAACCCAAGTCGCAACTGTCAAATCGCAACCAGAACAACTCAAATCGCTAGAGTCAAATCGCAACTCACAACTGGACAAACTGTCACTATCTCGTCAAGTCGTAACCCACAATATGCCAAAACTGTCACTTTCTAGCGATTTGACTTCTTTTTCCTTTTTGAGTAATAAGTCAAATCGCAAACTCCAAGATATACCAAATCGCAACTACCAATTTCCCAACTGATCAAATCGCAGCGAAGAACTTCTGGGCACAACTCAAATCACAACCAAGAACACTTTTGCAAACACCAAACGATTTGACCAAGTACACCACAAATCGACAGAAACAACCAACCCAGCAACAAAACAACACTTATGTAACAATCTTGAACAAGAAAGTACACGATTTTCATAGATTTAACCACAAACAAGAATCGTACAAATGATTTTCCCTAGAAAAAACTATTCGAACCAAGAAAACTCAAAACAACCAATGAAATCCGTGAACATGAACTCATATGAACCTAACCATGGCTCTTGATACCAATTGTAAGATGTTCACTAACATATAACATGTATGGATTGAGATCTAGGCCGAATAGTATAAGAGTTCTAGAGAGAGAAAGAGATGTTTGGGAACCTTGAGAGAGAAAGATGTGAATATTAGATTAGAAGTAAAGGAAGGTCCAACCCTCTCCCTAGGTGGAGAGGGGTATATATACTATTACATATTATGCCCCGAGTAGGCTGTGGAGTGAGCTGACAGAGGGTAAAGACCCGACCCACTCCACAAGTTCTATATTAACTAATCTACTATTAATATTACTAATAATCCTACGAGCTATTAAGTGCTAATGAGTACTCGGGGTGACCGAGTCTTCAGATGAATATTTATATTCCTAACACTGTTTCTGATTAGAATCAGAAGAGTAGTTTAAAGACTGAGCTTTAAGGCCTGCCATCTTTGATGTGACTGAGTGTGTTTTGTGATCAGAGGTCATGTGATCATCCTTTTTGCAAATCATGCAGTAAAGGATTCTATAGCAATCATTAGTGACATGATTGGTATAGTTACATAGCTCACATCTTTTCAGGGGTTTGGAGGGTTTGGGTTTGGTGCTTGAGGAAGCTGGTTTTTGTTCCTTCTTGGAATGAGAAGGTTTCTCAGAAGATTCAATCTTCTCACTCAGCTTCCTGACCATTTCACCCAACTGATCAAATTTTGAGTCAGGGATTTGGGTTATTACTTCAGAAGGGACTAAAGTTGATGAGTCATCATTATTTACTGAGACTTCAAGGGTTGTTTTTTTCAGGATAGTTCTTCCCTTTCCTGACCTCTCCTTTGGAGAGTGTTGGGAGTAGACCATTGGTGGGAGGCCTGAGTTTGGTGCAGCACCCTGAAGGGTATTCAGTGGTAGGAGTGGTGGATATGATTCTGATTCAGACTCATTCACTGACTCAGTATTACTGAGTTGTTTAGTAAGTCTAAGCTTATTGAGTTGTTCAGTAAGTCCAAGCATATTTTTCAAAGCCTGACTTTCAGGAAGCAAGATCTTTCCAGTCTCAAAGTTTGGTAACTTACTGACTGGGTTGTCCCTGACTATCCAGTCATTTGACTTGGGTAGCATTTCTTGTTCAAATGATATGCCAGCTGGAACAAAGGTCAATTCACTGTGACTCACATTGGGGTCAACAATATGAGGGTCAATTCCTATTGTTTTCCTAGGGATTAAACCCACAGTATCAAAGACCTTGGGGTTCTTTTTGGTCCAGCCTTGGATGACAGCCTTTTCTTTGTTAAGTTCAGTTTGTATGGCTTGGTTTTGTTTTAAAATTTCAGTGTTCTGAATTTGTAGAGTAATTGTTTCTAATTTGGTTTGCTTCAGTACAAGCAGTTCATCTCTACATTTATTTAATTCTGACACTATATTGTTGTATTTTGAAAACATGTTAAGCCTTTGTTCCTCAACAAATTTAAGATCTACACAAATATAATTCATGTAAGACTGCCAATCAGAATTATCATCCATAGAAAGTAAAGTGTTTACCTTCTTCATGGTGATGTTTACCCACTCTCCATTCCTTGCATGGCTTTTCTCAACAGCCACCTGATCACCTTCAGAGAGTGCCATCAGTGCACTCACTCTAATTTCCTCATCTGAGGAGACCTCTTCTTCATCCCAGTCATAAGCTTCAGCTACTAAAACCTTGTTCTTTGCCTGAACAGGTTTGGATGTTTGAGCAGCCTGAGACATAGAGGGATTAGTTTCAATAATTGCAAGTTTAGCCTTAGCTTTCCTATATTTTGCTTTAAAGTCTTTTTGACCCTTGTTTTGAAATTGTTGGGTCGACTGAAACATTCTAGGTTGAAACTTGCTAGTTCCTGAGGAACTATTTCCTGAAATTTGTAAGAGGGTTCTGAGATGGTTTTAGAATAACAGTCCCTAGCAAAATGACCCTTTTTACCACAATTAAAGCATTTAGTGGTTTCATTTGCTTTTCCTTTTGAAAAGTTGGACTGGTATCTTTTGATGAAACATTTTGAACTAGCAAGGAGTGCTCTCTCTTGGAATTTCAAGTTTAAATCTTTGAGGTACTCATCACTAGTCCTTTCATCAATTTCATCCTCAGAATCCTCTTGGAAATCCTGCACAACATCATTAGTATAAAAAGCAGTTGATATGGGTGTGGAGGTCAAGGCCTTTTTGGACTCATGAGCTTTTGAGTCAGGGTATCTCCTTGAGATTAAGTTGTCTTCATAGACAAACTTCCCATAGATCTCAGGGAGATCAAGGGTCTGAATGTGATTAGCATTCCTCAGGCCTTGTGAGAAGTTTAGCCACTTCTCAGGGAGACTGTTGACAAAGCTAACATTTGTCTCATGCTTAGACAATACTACACCATCATTTGATAGCTCGTTTATCAAAGTCTTGTATCTGGTATAAGTCTGTGAGAGACTTTCAGAGTCTTTTACCCTGAAAGTAATATACTCAAGTTTCAGGTCCATGACCCTGTTTTCCTTGGTATCTGAGGGACCCTCAAAGCTATTGACCAAGTCATCCCAAGTTTGCTTGGCTGTTGAACAGTTGATGACTGATTCCATTATATCGTCAGAAAGACATGATATAATGATGCTTTTCAGGAGTTGGTCTTGATTGACCACCCTCCTCTCATCAATGGTCCATTGAGCCTCAGGCTTGTTTAGCCCTTCAGCAGTCTTTGGGACATAGGGACCATCTTTGACACAAGAGATGTAGTATGGTTCCATACTAGTCAAGTAGCAAAGCATTCGCTTTTTCCACTTGCTAAATTTACCAGCTTCAAGTCGTGGGGCAACAGCTGAAAAGCTTCCACCCTTTTTGTCGACTAGCTGGGGTACATTTGCATCAGTCATAGTAGGATCTTGGTTTTAAAAACCTTGAGCACTCTTGGTTAATTTTGAAAGATTTTATAAACCAGAGGCTCTGATACCACTTGTTGTTCCCTTAACACGTTTAGAGTTAACTAGAAAGTTAATCTATTTGTGTTTATGACTAATACAACGTATTGATTAATTCTAACAGTTAATGAAACGTAAATATAAAAACACACAAGTATTTTCAACGTTTAAATTCTTATTAGAAATGAATCAAAGAATCTATTACCCAAGTGTTTTGCGGAACAAACACTTGGGATTGAATAGACAAGGTATGATGTCTCCTATCTAAACGTAAGCTATGCTTAAGTGGTAAAAATTCGACCCACTGAGCTATCTCAGGGATAAGTTACTCTTTGTAGGAGAAAAGGGGTATTTTGAAAGTCTAAGCTTTAATTGTACAAAATACCTAACCCACTTTTTCTCCTATCCGTTTGCTATTTATAGGCAAACATGTTAAGAGTACTGAAGATTAAAACTAGATAAACAAATAGGAAGCGTGTCTGACAACTACAACAGTAGTTGTCATTTCCAAGAACCAATAGGATTGCACCAAAAAGTCTTTGAGTGTCAGACCTTACACTTCTTCGACTTTTAGCCACTTGAGGGATGGTTTGTCTGACCCCGATAAGACTTGTTCTTATCTTCTTAAAACCATCCCGCTCAGTCCCGCCTTTCTTTCAGGCATCATGGTTCTTCAGTCTTCGTCTTCATGTCTTCAGTCTTCAGTTATTGTTGTTGAGGAGATTTGGGGTTTAGTGAGCTCTTGTCTAACGCTCACTGATCCATTACTTTCTTCTTCGTCTCAAGTAACACTTCAGTGAGTACCGCCTCAATGTGTGGTGAATCTTTCTTCTTAGACTCGTCCTGAGCATCTTGAAGGTAACTCACTGAGTGATTGTTCACTCAGTGACTTATAATTTTTTCGGTCTAATTAACACTTAGCTTAATTTGTATTCAAATCCTGTTTTAACGACTCTTGGGTACTGAAGGACCCAACAAGAAATGATAGAACCATAAATTTTTTACAAAAGAATATCCACAAAATGACATGTCATATAATTAGTGGCATTCTCTCTCTTCCTTTTATATTCTCTCTAATATACGTCCACAAATAATGTTTGGCGAGGTGCTTTTTTAAGCTTTTTGGGGCGATAAGTGGTGAGCAATGAGCTTTTTGATTTTTATTATTCGTTTGGCAAAGGAGCGGTGAGCTTTGCGATTTTTTAGGAATGCTTATTTTTCCAATGCTTCTTTAAGAAGCTGTGAGCGGTGGGCTGTGAGCTGTGCCTATTGCTCACAGCTACTGTTCACCGCTCACTACTCACAGCTCACTGCTACTTTTATCAAACACATCCCATGTCATTTTAAATATCTTTTTGTAAAATCTTTGTGGTTCTACCATTTCTCTTAAAAAATACTGGTTAGACGAGTCACAGCCATAAAAGTTTGACTTACCCATATGACCTAAACAAATATCAGTAAAGTTAAGAGTAAATTACACCGTTCGTCCTTGTGGTTTGTGTTGACCGACGAGTTTCGTCCTTTGACCAAAAAAAAAATGCACCATCCGTCCCTAATTGCGAAACGTTATGTATCGTTAGTCCTTTGCTTTAACAGATGACACTAACGATCGTTAAATCTTCCCACATGCCTTATCCATAAGTGTAAAATGGTCAATTCACCCTTTTTTCTTTTTTTTTCCTCAATACACTTTCATTTGACCACACATTCTCCTATCATCTTCTTTCTCTCCTCATCTTCTTTGTCATCAAAAAATCATTTTTTCAGCATTTAAACATAATCATATACGAATTACAGTCCAAGATTAACTAAAACTTATAAACAAAAATGAATATAATCCGCTTTTAACCAAGAAATGTATAAGAAACCTACAATCTATATTATACCAACAAAAAATCTTCTTCTTACCATATCTTTCGATTACAATATTCTATATAAATCTCAAACAAAATATACATAATCGCACATTCTTCTCTTTAGCCACACAATAGTCACCAACTCACCATCAGTCCATACATTATTTTTTTTTCAAAGTCAACACATCTGTACCTACAAGGCTACAACATTCATGTGCTACAACATACTTTTAACCTTTTCATTTCCAATTTATGGTTTAATTTTCTTTTTGGGTTTGTTGAGATGCAAGACTCGACCACAGATCTGGTGACAATCATCATTATTGTTGACATTCAAGTGGGTTTTATCACTTTATGTATGTTTTAATTAGAGTTGTTGATAAAGGGTTGGTGGTGGTGGGTAGTTTTAATTTCAAGGATTAAATAGTTTAGTATGAAGATGAAAACCATGGTTTGGTGATGGTAGTTGTAGATGATGATATAGATGAATATCGTGGTGGGAAAAAAAGAAGCAGTTGGAGAAAGATGTGGTCGCGTGGTGGGTTATATTGTGGTGTAGATGATAGTGGTGACGGTAGTGATGGCGGTGCGGTGGCTGTAGTGATGGCGGTGACAGTTGTATGACGGTGTGGGTGGCAGTGGTAGCATGGACGTATGGTGGCGGGAGCAATGGTGCTGGTTATATTAGATTTAAGTGAACAAGATGGTGGTAGGTGATTGGTTTTAAAGTAGCTTTGTAGTTTTTGAAGAAGATGATGATGAATGGGTGATGTGCATTATGCTTGTTAAAATATCATAAGTATATACGATTTTGAAAATAAAATATGAGATAACTAAGGATCTTAAATATGTATTTTATGATAAGGAAATGGATTTGTAATATATGGAATGTGAATATGAAGATGATAGGTGGTGATGGTTTGAAAATGAAGATGATGAGATATTAAAGGAAGAAGATGAAGTTCATGGTTAAATAGACCAAAATACCCTCATTTGTAGACATTTAACGAGAGTTAGTGTGGCCCGTTAAAATGAAGGACCAACGATGCATAACGTTTCACATTTAAGGACGGATGGTGCACTTTTTTTGGTCAAAGGACAAAACTCGTCGGTCAACGCAAACGACAAGGACGAACAGTGTAGTTTACTCTAAAGTTAATTACGTCATAGCCAAAACAACTCAACTTGCCCAACAAACTAAGGTGCTGTTTGTTTATTAAGAGGTTCTGAATCTGAATCTGAACCGCACATCTGAATCTGAATCTGAGGCGTAAATGTCTGAATCTGAATCCAATAAGACTGTTTGTTTTTTTTAAACGTCTGAATATTTTAAATATTGTAAATGTAAAGCAAGTTTCGGTCTTACAAAACATAAAAGAATTCGAGCATTAAAGAGAACATTTGAGTCATAAATTTAACATAGGCTAGCAAAGTGAAAATAAAATGTAATAATCCAAAACAGAGGCTTTTAATCCCTTTGCAAAAAACATTTGAACCATCAAGCAAACAGCTGAATTGCAAATTAATCAGCAAACCCATTTGCCAAAAATGGCACATCTTGATTACACAACAAAGATTATTGTACCTGATTATTGCTCAATCTCCAAAACAGAGGCTTTTAAGTACATGATTATTGCTCAATCTCCCCCATAGGCTTGTGACTGATTACACAACAAAGATTCAACATTCTAGTACCAAAGAGCAATACATTTTGATCATCTTGCGCAAATTTAAACATTGCCACCAAAAGCAAGAGCTTGGTGTAAAGAAGGTACTCCAAAAACATAAGGATGCTTAACGTGAAACAGTAACAAAAATGTTTAAACATACATGACATACTCATAAAAATTAAAAGCCCTCACGACACGAGCAAACATAAAAAACAAATATTCAGAGTCTTTGGTCCAGTTCATATGTATCTCACAAAACTCAGCAACTGATTACTTCAAAAGAGAAAATCGAACCTTTCTTGGTACTCTGCACTTTTCGTACTTCCACCTTGCGCGTGTTGTGGCCGGAGAAGAGCGGCCGGAGATGGGTGGTGGCCGGAGACGGGTGGTGGCTGGAGATGGGAGAGTTTATTGGGGTTTGAAGTTAGGTAGGAAATGTAGAGAGTGATATATATATTTTTTTTTATAATTTTTTTTTTTTGGTTAAGAGGCTGTTAAGATACATATATCATGTCTAAACACTGTAGATCTTATTGCCTCTGACGGCATCTGAACGGGAAAAAAAAACAAACGGTCTGAACGCCCAAAATGTCTGACCGATTAAGAGGTTTGGCTCGTTAAGAGGCATTAAGAGGCTATTAAGACATTCAAAAAAAAAAAAACAAACACCACCTAACAAGAGTACTATTACTAGGCACTTAGGCAGTTAATATTCAAGTTGTGTGATACCAATCTTGTACACGACTCAATTAAGTTTCCACTTGGCACCCCTCGACGTATCGGTTACTTATCATACATGTTGTACTTCGTATGTGGTGAATCATCAAACTTTGTCACTTTCTATACAAAAAGTAAAGTAAAGTAACTCCTAATATCGTCTTTCACGGGTTATAGGTCCCAATACCGTCTTTCATGATGTATGAGGAGGTTGAGACGTAGACAGCATTACCCCTACTTAAGGTAGAGAGGCTGCTTCCGGTTCTACCAAAAATAGAAAAGGACCTCCAACATTACAAAGAGGGGTGAAGATCGAACCCTTTACCTTGTCACTTTTTATACCCATATGAAAAAAGAATCAATAAAATATAGCAAGTCCAATATTCCACGTCGCGTCTGCATGTCTTGTATTCAACACATCAACACCTTGTTCATCATTTCATACAACTCACTTGTGGACCACAAGCTCTGTTGGTATTAGGCAATGAAGAGGAGAGCCTGTAAGCCAATGTTACGCAGGTTCAAATCCGAGCCGGCCCCGGTTTTCATCCGGCCGTTACTCCAGCGAGGAAGTCGTGTGGAGGCGGTACGGTTTCCGGGCGGATGCCGTTTGTAGTCCCCATTACGCCCAGCGTGGATCCTGTTCAGACAACATAGTCTGGGTATGTGGTGGATGAGGGACTGCCAAAGTGGCAGGTTGTGACTCCAACCAAAAAATGAAAGTAACCTTCAAAAAAAAAATGTATTATATTAAATGACTCATCTATATAACCTTAGCTTATCCATTATCTGTTATTCTGTTATAGTTCTTCTACTTGGTCTTGTTTTTTATTTCTTTTTTGTAGCACAAGCTATTTGCATAACATATGATACACCGTGAAACTCGTGAAAGCAAATGTGCTAGAGAGTTCATTTCATATCATTGTAGTCCATCCTATCACCTTCGGGTATTTTACTTTTACTTTAAAGATCTTAAGAAAATGTGTTACGGTTTCGTTACGTGTTAGGAATTTTTATGTTAAATAACACTACAAAAATAGAAGCACTTTGAGACGATAATGTCGACTCAAATGTGCAAAGCCTGTCGACCCAAAGGCAGAATGGGACGACACCTCGTCCCATTCTGCTAGTATCTTTTCTCTTGTCCCAAAAAACTTTGGGACGACATCTTTAGTAAAAAATGGGACGACATTTTCCTGGGACCCACCACCCATTCAACTCTTAAATTACAAAACGGGTCGACATGGTCCCAAATGTTTTTTTCTTTTTTTTTTTTACTTTCTTCACAGCTACTCCCTCCGTCCCTAAATAAGTGTCCACTATTGACTTTTTAAGTCTGCATTTCTTAACTTTGACCTTAAATTATTTTATTTATGTTATTTAATAATTGATGCAAAATATATGAATAGATTGGGTTTTAAATGTATTGTAATTGGTATAATTTTAATATATTATTAAATAACACAAATAAAATAATTTAAGGTCAAAGTTTTAAAAAGAAGACTTTAAAAGTCAATAGTGGACATTTATTTAGGGACGGAGGGAGTATTAATTAAATACGAAAATGTTTTTAAAAACAAAATGGGACGACATTTAAAAACAAAATGGGACGAGATTCACGTCCCAAATTGTTTACATTATTTTAAATTAGATCTAGTAGGATGGGTGATGTTGGGTGATGTAGCAGTCAAAACAAATGGGACGACATTTCTTTGAAATTTTGGGACGACATTATCATCCCATTTTGTCCTGTATGCAAAATAAAAATGCAGCAGAAACCTGCATTTCCTGATTTTTTTTGGGAAAAAATCTACCAAAACAAAACCTGTAATTAACCACAATCCGCAATACCAATTCGGCAATATGATACAATACCAAATTACTCAAATCCACGATTGCATTCGACAAATACGATACAAATTAAACTAACAAATACGATACAAATTAAACTACTCCTCAAAGTTACTAACAATTCACAAAGTTATACCATTCCTCAAAGTTACTAACAATTCACAAAGTTATACCATTCGACAATATATACCATTCCTCAAAGTTACTAACAATTCACAAAGTTAACACATATAATAATATCTTACATCATCCCTACGCGGCTACGCCTACTCCTAGTCTGACTCCTCGTAAGAACCCGCCTCCTCCCCCTCCTCCTCACCACTACTAGCATTATTATTCTCGGGAATGCGGCTCAAATGAGGATTAGTTTGTCTTATGTATTTGTTAAGGTCGTGTGGCGACATTGCATAATTAGCACTAGAACCCGGGTTAGAACTAGAACCCGGGCATGTAGTAGAGTCGGGAAAGGTGGGACGATAACAATTGTCAAAGGAAGAATTATTAGGGTTGGGAAAGGGAATAGGGCCGGGAAAAGGGGCGGGAAATGAAGGAGGTTGGGGAAATGGGGGAAATGAGGGAAAGGAAACGGGAAACGGATTACCTTGGCTGTTGTAGTGGCCGAAAAATTGCCCCATGAAAGATTCGAAGGTGACTTGTCGAGCAAAAAGCTGGTCATTCTATAGCCTATTTAATCTAGCCTCATTCTCGGACACTTGAGCCCGTTGTTGCACCTCCAGCACTTGCCTCCTCAACAACTCTTTCTCTTCCGCCTCTCGCCTCAACACCTCCGACATATGCTGCCGAGTAACATATTCTTGTACAATCGGACGATGTGCGGACCTGGATGAAGCTTTGCCCATGCCCGGCATCATCCTGCCCCTACCCGGCATATTTTGCCGGTTTTCACTCAAAACTATTTCATCCAGTATTTCCTGCTCGGTCATCAACGGGTGTGTGCCGGCTTTAACTTGATCCCAGAGTGACTTCATCGCCATCTGTGTAAGTAAAAAAAAAAAAAAAAGGTATGTTAAAAACAAGTAAGTTAAAAAAAAAAAAAGGAAGAAGTAACTTGATCTTAATGACGCATGTTAAGAGATAAATTACTTACATAAGCCGTCTCGTTTTCTTTTGTTTTAAACACGCCCTTTCTTGAATGCCCCCTCCTCCATGTTTCGATGAGGTCTTCATTTTTCCCCGTATTCTTAACCCTCTATACATACAATATAAAATAAATTAATAACGAGCTATATATAAACAATATATATATATAGACCTTTAAAAATCACAAAAATTATAATGAGTCTTACATAATCGTTTTGTCCTTGTACGAACGACTGTCTCCCTTGGTGGGTTAGTATCTTGTTTTGTGCTCGGTTATCTGCATTTTTCGCAGATCTCTCCATCCGTTCCGGTTGCGACCACCAGTCGACCAACGACTCCCATTCCTCTCGGGTTCTGTTACGCCACACTCTCGGCGGCGGCGGATGTTCCCTTGCCATCTAGGGGGAGTCATGTGTGTCAAAGTACCTAGACTTGATCCTGCATTTATTTTTGCGGTATAGTAACCGCATCTGAAGTCTAAGCCCAAGAGTTACCCTTTCCCCCACCGTATACACACACTCGCCAACCGTCACTCGGCGCTCGTCGTTTAACCAAGGCGCGAGGAGGAAATAGGTCTGCAAATAAATATACGCATTTAAATAAACAAACAATTTAAATATAACACGCATATATAAACGGTCGATAACAATAAGAATAGAAATAAAATAAACAATTAATACCTGGAGTGCTGGAAATATATGAGCCTTAAAAGGCTCTGGAATCTGCTCCCACTCGCAGTTAAGGGGAAGTAGCCTAACTTGTTCCACGATAAGACTACTCAACTGCGGTGCATACGTGCCTACAGGTGAGAAGGTGCCTTGATCATCGTAATCAAAGCTGATCGGCAAAGGCTGTTTACCGTTCGCTTTAAACGCCCTCCTTAAGGCCCGATTTGAGGCATCACCCGCAATCATCTAACCTACAAATATAAGTTATTGAGTCGTGAAAATACAAGTAAAAAAATTTAGCTTTTTTTAAAAAAAATGTAAAATAAAAATCACAATTTCTTACCTGCGCAATAGCTCGGCGTAGTAAAATAGGGCTGATGTGGTGGATCACTACCAGCATCCCCGTCGTGTGATCTAGGAGCTACACACGCCATCTGTAAAATTACAAGTACAAGGAACACACAATTTCCTGGACCAATTAATACTAATACACACATTCATATAAATATATACATTTAAACATAACATAACAATTTCATTCAAATAAAAGTTACACGTTTAAACATATAGTAACAATTTCATTCAAATTACAAATTTAGAACAATTGTCATCATCCGAATCATCGCTAGATAAAACTTCTTCAACAACAGTCGTGGGGTTCACTTCATCATCATCAGACACGTCAACATCATCATCATCAAGGACATGAGCAACGAAATCATCTTCATTATTAATAAAATCAGCATCTTCTTCAGCATCATCTGGTGGGGCGTCCACTTCTGTTGAAGATTCATCATTTTCACTCAAATCCGCATACTCCAAACCAGTCAAACCAACAGACAATGCAACATCTGATGAACTGCTGCCATGTATAACATCTTGATCAGAATCTACCACATCTTGATGCCAGATCTTCCGATGATGAACATCTTCGACGACCTTCCAATGAGGTGGTCGTCTAGCAGGGTCTTCAAGGTAGAAGACTTGTGTTGCTTGTGTTGCAAGAATGTATTGTTGATTTCTTAAAGCATCCTTATCAGTCAAAATCTGATGTATGCCACGTTCAATGTAAGAATGCCTAGAGCGTGTCGTAGGGTTATTAGGGTTACGGGTGTCAAACCATTTACATCGGAACAACACAACCTTTCGGCTGCCCAAATAAGTGAGCTCCAGGATTTCCTTCAGTTGACCATAATACATTTCTCCATCAGGCCCGGGTGTTGAAACTCCACTGCATAGAGTGGTGATGCGTGGTTTTGCGACCTTACAATAGGTTTTACCTCTCGAGGGATCTCAAGAGGCTTGCAATCCCACCAGGCAGTGTACCTGACCGATGTAGTATAGTGAAGTGGCAAGTACCGGGGGATTGATCGTTCTCTAGGGGAATAGTGTCGTTAGGATTGAAAAACTACTCTAATAGGTCTAAGGGTGAGGGAAGATTCTTTTTGTATTTTTTATATTTTTATGAAAGCAAGTAAAATCTCGGGTTTGAAGGAGTGGGCGGAATTAGTTGCTAGTCAAGTAACCCAAATAACTACAATTGCAAATAAAATAAAATAACTAAAAATAAAAAGGTTGTGGAACTTATATGGGGAGAAATGTGTTTACTTAGATTTCCTTACTCCCTAACTATCTTTTACCGGTTGATTAGTGTGTATTAATTGCGTGGATGACGGGTGTATTCCTTAATACCAATCGTGGGGTGGCGTACGTACTTCCCCAACTCTACAAGCTCCTACTTCACTCCTATGTCGAGCCGGCTAAGAAGCTCCTAACATGGGATCACTAGAATTCGCTCATGCATTAAATACAACCATAAAAACCTTAGTACGCATTGGTTCATGTTTCTTAAGACGTTCAAGCAAGTTACCGTATAGGAGGTTAGCCAGTTTTCTTAAGCCTAACATCGATAAACAATCATCCAATACAATTAATAACACACCAACAACTAATAATCAATAGTTAGGTTTCATTAGATCTAAGCAAACACAAGATAAATCTAGCCTAGCATGTTAAATAAAAGACAAGAACAAGATATAATCAAACAACACATAGACATATTGAATGATTAATTGATTACTTATCTTCAATTGAACATGGGAGATCCAAGGGTATAAAACCCTTAAAAATGGCAGAAAAATCGTCTAGGGTTTCTCCTCACAAAGTTGCACACTAATGACTAAAAATTATGAAAGTATATATAGGAAAACAGATCTGACGGCGTCACCCTTTGGGTCATGACGCCGTCACCTCGCCGCGGTTAGGGTTTCTTGATGGCCTTCTTGACGTCGTCCCCCTTTAATCTTCCAAAATCCTCTCTGGCTTATCAAGGCTTGACGACCTTCTTGACGCCGTCCCCCTTTAATCTTCCAAAATCCTCTCTGGCTTATCAAGGGTTGACGGCGTCACACTAGGGCTTGACGCCGTCACAGGTACTATTCCAGCAGATTTAGAGACTTTGTCGTTTTCTTCACTTTTATGCTCCAAAAACGTCCAAAATGCTTCCTTTTCTAGATTTCTTCTCCAAAGTACCTAAAATGACAAAAGGAACGATTTAGGGCAATATTTGATCAAATAAATACGATTTAGGGCTTAAATGACCCCCTAAAAGCGGTACACTTTTCGCTTCATCAAATACCCTTACACTTGAGATTTGCTTGTCCTCAAGCAAATGCGCTTTTATTCTAATCAAAATACAAGTTAGGGGTCATTTAACGCTAATATAAAAGTAATTACAACAAATAGTCGTTCCACTTTAATCATAATAAGCACGGAGATTACACACTAGCACCTCACAAGTAGTGTTTAGATACTCACATCTCTCAGGTGTCATAAAAGTATATCTCATAAATGGAAATGAATAATATCTCTCACTACCTGTCATAGCAAATAGATTACCATAGGCTTGGGAAAGGATCAAAAACCTCCTCCACTAGGCGTAATCACCTAAGATAAACTATCAAAGAGGGCTTTTAAACGGGTTATAACGTTAGGTGTAGGGATATGATAAACACGGTTTTGATGGATAAAGGATATTTTACTGGTGGCGAGTTAAAGATCTTGATTAATTACATGTACAATATGGCGTTGCTAAGCCAAGACTAGACTCGACTTAAGCTAATGAAAGAAATAACAAAAAGATAAAATAAAATGAAACGGGATGGTAGTCCGTATGTTTTTTTTTCTTCTACTTTTTCTCTCTTTTTTTTTTTTTTTTTTTTTTTTTTTTTTTTTTTTTTTTTTTTTGACATACACTCTTGCCCTACCATCCAAAATAATACATCATAGGGCCCTCGGTTCTCCCCTTACACTTGAACTTTTACATAACTTTACAATTAACTATTCTAATGACTCGAATTAAGATAATCGAAACACTTGAAGTACTTTTAAAATATTTAGCACATATGGGGGTAATAATGTTGTTCTTCCCCATTACTCCATTACACTAGTACTTTACCCATGAGTCCCAATCGTCCCAAAACAATATGTACAAGGATATGACTCGACTCAGCAACCATGTAATCAATTAGATAATTAACTTGGGGTTTAAACAAATGTTGTCACAATAATGCACTAAAAATGAGTGCATACAAGGTAGGCTAAGGCGATTTGGGTGTACATTTAAGTGGGGTGTAAACAAATTATTACTTTAAGTAAAATGCTTAAAGTTAGAAACGAAAAGATAGGCTCTGAGGGGTGTACTAGGGGTATCGTGTACTAAAAATGAGTACAACGCAAAGGGTGTGGGAGAATTACTTGACCAATGTAGCCAATGTAATTATAACAAAAACACAGGTGTAAAACAATGGGTTAATCCTAATGCCTCTTATCATGTAGTAAATCCAACTACACGAATGTAGTCTCACTTGTGGCCTCGGAATGGTCCTAACGCAAGTTCTAGAATCTAAGTGCTACCGGTACACACATCATAGCATAAATGCTTTTCTTACCAATTCTAGGGGCGAACCTCACATATTTGGGGGTGGAAATTTTTTTTAGTGGTACGGTTTTGTGCTAGTCATATAACTCCTATCCGTGAGACGCTCATCAAGACCAAAGTTTTACTCCTATATGTTGTAAATTTTTTTAAATTTAGCACTAAAATTGCCTTAACAGGTATTTATCTCAGTTTTATTACACATCTACAATCAAACAAACAAAAATCAAGTGCAATTGTATTCTCTAAGGTATCGTACTTTTACCCCCCTTACACTTAAGATGAACATTGTCCCCAATGTTCAAATAACAAGATGTAAAAGTAAATAAGGTAAAAGAATGAAATCAAATACTCCCCTGATTCGCTCGGTGGATAAAGGGGTAACATGGTTAGATCTTCTTCCAAGGTAATGTTGAAACTTCAAGACTAAAGCATCGCCAAAAGCTTGATTCCACATACATCTCCTTGTCTAAAATAACCTGTTAAACCTGAGAAAACAAACAAGAAAACCTGCATAACATCGGCGGGATAAATCTGTATAAGGATATAATGCTTGTGGAATGATCATTTTGCAGATTCCTGGAGTTTATAAGTTAGAGATTTAATAAAAACTTTTTATGATTCCGGTAGAAAAACAAAACTTTCAAAAATTTCAGAAAATTAAAACCTGACGCCGTCAGAAATGATCTGACAGAATTCTCATGTTAAGTTTCCGGAAAATTTCTGGAAAAACCTATACCTTACTTCCTGGAAATCCTGCAAAATATCATTATGACTCGATACAAGCATTTGACTCAAACAATTACTAATATGTATGTTAATTTATTATTGTTACGATTCATGTTCATTTGTTCTAATAAACCGATTTGGATTTCCCTTACACTTATCTTTTGCAAAATACCTTTATATGTAGTTAAGACGAAGTTAAAAACAAAATAAAGCATTTTCACAATTTAATTTGAAACATGAATCAATAAAAATAAAAATTAAACATACATACGGAAGCAAATAAAATCAAACAAACAAACAAACAAACAAACAAACAAACAAACAAATAAAGCTTGGGTTGCCTCCCAAGAAGCGCTTGTTTTTGTTCGAGTCACGAGCCTGACTCTACCCTTATTTAACGGATAAAGGAGAGGTTTTTCCTACACTTAGGATTAAGTGCGGGTGATAGTAGCGATACAAACCATCTTGGTGGAAGTATGCCGCGTGAGGAAAGAGTGGTGGATGAATTATATACTCAAAGGGGTGTGCTCCTTTCATCATAACCTTACCTAGTTCACTTTGGTCAATGGGTGAATTAAAGTTTTCTCCTAAAAAGGGATCATCTTCTATCAACTTCGAGAGATTCCTAGTTGGGAATCCATCTTGACCTAATAAACCCGGTTTAAACCCATAATGTTTCTTGTGATCAATCATGAATGGGTGATGTAAGTATGTAAGGTTATGGTTCACTCCTATGTCAGCTTCCTCTCTACAAGGCTTAGAGTCTACTATCTTCAACATAAAACTACCCGGACTATATGGTTTGATGGGTGGGTCGGGACCTAATTCAATTCCTAAGTTCACATCTAAGGATGGAAGATTAGGTAACGGTTTTGGTTTAGGCTCCGGTTCATCAAAACTAGGAACTTCCATAGAACTAAAAGAAAGGTTATGACTACAAGTATTCAAACCTATTTCTTCTAGTTTTGTTTGGTCCAAGGGCTCTACCTCTATTGGGGTTCCTATAGTCTCTTCTACTTCTTCCGGGTAAGTCATGGGTGGTGTGTGTGCCTCAAATGATGGTAGGACTTGTGGGGTACTTGGCGGGCTTATGTTACTTACCTCATCATTCCCTATGTCAAGATCACCTATATCCTCATCATGTGTTTTAGTACAATCTAACCCTAACATTTTCCCAAGTATCTCAAGTGCTTCTCTAGGCATCTCAACTTCTATGTCCGAATCATAAGGATCTTCCTCAATAATCCGACCATGTTCAATTTGCCTAAAGGATTCATCATGTGTTCTTCGGGATTCAAAGTCATTGGTCATAAAACCTAGGTCTTTTTGATCAATGTGATCATGTTCGGCTAAATCCTCCATCACATCAAGGTCACCTATGTGTTCATCCTGTATTATGGTAGTGCCTAACCATGACATGCAGCTAGGTGGCTCAACTCTAACCGTCTCAGAATCTTGGTTTGATTCTAAGTTCATGTTCTTAGAAACTAGGTCATCTTGCTCATACAAATCCATTAATTCGTCGTACTTATCGGCCATGGTTAGGGAGCTTTCCTCAAAATTCATCCAACGGGTCTCACTAAAAGGAATTGATCCTGATAATGATCGTTTAATAGAATTCACACATGCATAGAATTCATCAAACCCATCTAACTTTACCCCCAAATCTTCACGGATGTCACTAAGAGTTCGCAAAAATTCATGGTAGGAAGCAAATCTATTGGTGAAATATAATTGTTCCTCTATTGTCAATGATCTAAATGGAATTTCATCCGCCATAGTGACAAATGAAAAATGGTTTTACAAACAAAGGGCACAAAGAAAAAGATAGACTAAAGAAATCCTAGAAAAATAAAATAAAAATCCCACTAGAAAGGAATCTAGTGAGTAGACCTAATAAAATAAAAATCTCAACCTAAACAATAACTATTCCCCGGCAGCGGAGCCAAAAACTTGATGCGTGGTTTTGCGACCTTACAACAGGTTTTACCTCTCGAGGGATCTCAAGAGGCTTGCAATCCCCACCAGGCAGTGTACCTGACCGATGTAGTATAGTGAAGTGGCAAGTACCGGGGGATTGATCGTTCTCTAGGGGAATAGTGTCATTAGGATTGAAAAACTACTCTAATAGGTCTAAGGGTGAGGGAAGATTCTTTTTGTATTTTTTATATTTTTATGAAAGCAAGTAAAATCTCGGGTTTGAAGGAGTGGGCGGAATTAGTTGCTAGTCAACTAACCCAAATAACTACAATTGCAAATAAAATAAAATAACTGAAAATAAAAAGGTTGTGGAACTTATATGGGGAGAAATGTGTTTACTTAGATTTCCTTACTCCCTAACTATCTTTTACCGGTTGATTAGTGTGTATTAATTGCGTGGATGACGGGTGTATTCCTTAATACCAATCGTGGGGTGGCGTACGTACTTCCCCAACTCTACAAGCTCCTACTTCACTCCTATGTCGAGCCGGCTAAGAAGCTCCTAACATGGGATCACTAGAATTCGCTCATGCATTAAATACAACCATAAAAACCTTAGTACGCATTGGTTCATGTTTCTTAAGACGTTCAAGCAAGTTACCGTATAGGAGGTTAGCCAGTTTTCTTAAGCCTAACATCGATAAACAATCATCCAATACAATTAATAACACACCAGCAACTAATAATCAATAGTTAGGTTTTATTAGATCTAAGCAAACACAAGATAAATCTAGCCTAGCATGTTAAATAAAAGACAAGAACAAGATATAATCAAACAACACATAGACATATTGAATGATTAATTGATTACTTATCTTCAATTGAACATGGGAGATCCAAGGGTATAAAACCCTTAAAAATGGCAGAAAAATCGTCTAGGGTTTCTCCTCACAAAGTTGCACACTAATGACTAAAAATTATGAAAGTATATATAGGAAAACAGATCTGACGGCGTCACCCTTTGGGTCGTGACGCTGTCACCTCACCGCGGTTAGGGTTTCTTGATGGCCTTCTTGACGCCGTCCCCCTTTAATCTTTCAAAATCCTCTCTGGCTTATCAAGGCTTGACGACCTTCTTGACGCCGTCCCCCTTTAATCTTCCAAAATCCTCTCTGGCTTATCAAGGGTTGACGGCGTCACACTAGGGCTTGACGCCGTCACAGGTACTATTCCAGCAGATTTAGAGACTTTATCGTTTTCTTCACTTTTATGCTCCAAAAACGTCCAAAATGCTTCCTTTTCCAGATTTCTTCTCCAAAGTACCTAAAATGACAAAATGAACGATTTAGGGCAATATTTGATCAAATAAATACGATTTAGGGCTTAAATGACCCCCTAAAAGCGGTATACTTTTCGCTTCATCAAGTGGTATGAAGTATATCGAGCTCATGCACCAAAAACTTCACACCGTTAACTATGCAAGCGGGGTATGTACTTGCACAAGATGAAGGTCCACTTGCCAAAGAGAATAACTCGGGACTACAGCTTGGGTCTTTTGCCACACTCTTTTCACGGATCTACGAAAGAGATACAAACAGATTCAGATGAGCAAAAACTCTGGACTACAAGGTAATATATCTAATGTTTTTACCTTGTGATTGAACCAGGGAGAAAAACTTATTTCCACGGTATTGTTTGGAAATTCACTGCAAAAGTTCATGATATTAGAATAAGTCATCGAAAACAAATAACTTAGGAAAAAAAGGGTTCTTCAAAATATAAAAAAGAAGAAACATACTCTTTGTACGCCTGGATGTCTGCGTCGATTTCAGGACTGTTGTTAAATACAAACCATACAACTGCCTGCATAACATCTGGCTCCATCCGAGTATCTACATCTCTACCCACCGGTTTGCATACTGACTGGAACACCTAAAATTTATCTAGTTGTTCAGGTGCACCGTCGTCATTTCTGTCAGGACGATTAAATCTCGTCTCGACATCCTTAAGATAACGCGAGCAGAAAGTTAATGCTTCTTCTGCAACATAACCCTCCGCTACAGAACCTTCAGGCCTGGCTTTATTTCGGACATAATTTTTCAGCTTCTTCATGTATCTTCAAATGGATACATCCACCTGTAGTAAACAGGGCCACCTAGAATAGCCTCTTCGGGTAAATATATAACCAAATGAATCATTATGTAAAAAAAAAAAAAAAAAAAAAAAAAAAAAAAAAAAAAAAAAAAAAAAAAAAAAAGGAGGGAATATTTGCTCTAAATTAATCATAACATCGAGCATTTGTTTTTTTAGCTTTCTCCATGTCCTGCTGCATCAAATTTTGAGCACAAATATGCTTAAAGAATAAGCTAAGGTCGATTAATGGGGGTGAAATGTCTTTGGGTAAGTATTGCTGAACTCCATAAGGAAGTAACCGCAACATCATTATACGACAGTCATGAGATTTTAGGCCCGTTATGTTGTTATCGTCAGCGGTCACTTTTTTCTTGAAGTTGGATCCAAACCCATCGGGTAGTCTAACTCCTTTGATGAATTTACAAAACCGTTTTCTGTTTCTTGGTGTGAAAGAGTACTTTGGATGAGGCTTATCGAACTTCCCGTTTCCTTTATCAACGAGCCACAACACCTTTCGAACTTCCAAAGTTTTCAAGTCTTGCATTGCCTTTAGCGTGTCTTTGGATTTGTCGTTCATTAACAAGGTATTCAGCACACTCTCAAACACGTTCTTTTCGATGTGCATGACATCGAGATTGTGTTTTAGTTGAAGAACGGGCCAATACTCCAGTTTGTAGAAGATAGAACGCTTACTCCAATTCAATTCGATTTCTCGATTAGGTTTAGGGTTATTTTTAACAATAGGTGGATGTTTCCCTGAGACACGTTTAAAGAATTTACTAATTTGAATCATGATTTCTTCATTGGTAAAGTCTCTACGAGGAAGCTTCTTTTTAGGTTTACCATGGAATTCCTTAAATTTCCTCCTCATTGGATGGTTTACGCGTAAGAATCTTCTATAACCAACATAAGTAATTTTATGCTTCACAGGAAGCGATGGAGTGTCCTGATTACATGTTGGGCATGCATAGTAGCCTTGTCCACTCCACCAGACAAACTACTTCGAGCTGGAAAGTCATTTATGGTACATAAAACCGCCGCTTTCATGTTGAAATGAGTACCCGTAGCAGCATCTAAAGTCCACACACCTTTCCATAACTCTTGGAATTCTTTGATCAAAGGCTGCAAGAAAACATCAATGTCCTTTGCAGGTGATTTAGGGCCGGGAATTAACATCGTCAACATTAAAGAAGTCTCTTTCATACACATCCACGGGGGTGTGTTGTATGTTGTCAATATGACCGGCCACATGCTGTAACTTTGACTCATGTTGCCAAACGGATTGAAACCATCAGCAGCCAACCCTAATCGGACGTTTCTAGGGTCACAAGAAAACTCGGGTTTCATTATGTCAAAATTTTTCCATGCTCAACCATCACACGGGTGATTCATCTTACCGTTTTCCTTAAACTGTCCAGTAGCATGCCAAGTCATCCACTTTGCGATGTATTTTGTGTTGAACATACATGGTAGTCTAGGTTTTAACGCAAAGTAACGCAACACCTTGTTGGCAACTTTCTTCCCCTTTTTCTTTATGTTTTTCCATCTACTCGCGTTGCAGATTGGACAATTATTCAGACTTTTGTTCTCATCTGATCCCCAAAATAAAAAACAATCATTTATACAAGCATGGATCGATTCGTATCCTAACCCGATATCTTTGTATGTCTTCTTGATTTCATAGTATGACGGTGGGAAGTTGAATCCATTCTTAGGGGGACATGCCTTTTGCAAAAGAGCTAGAATCATGTTAAACCCTTTATCAGGTATTTTACATAAGACCTTGATGTGCGAAATCTCTGACGTAAAGTTCAGTGCAGTCATATCACAACTTGGACCCAACATTTGGGTGGACCTAGCAAGTAACTCTTCGTACTTGTTATTAATGCTAGGACCCGTTGTTTGAGCTGGTTGAGAACCTATTGTTTGAGCTGGTTGAGAACCTGTTGTTTGAGATGGAGTTGGGTCATTATTTGCAGAAATATCTTGGAAGAATGCATCCATGTCAATGTGTTCAGGTGAAGGTGGTTGTGGTGTGTTGTTTACTACGGGTGGAGGAAGCGGTTCACCGTGATAGATCCAAGTGGTATAACTTTTGTCAAACCCGTATTGTGAAATGTGTGACTCAAGAGTTTTGAGAGTATGCGGTTTATTCCAAGCGTTACCACAACGAACACATGGGCAAAGAATCTTTTTTGTGATGGGGTGTAACAATGGCTCACAACGCGCGACGAATGCAAAAAGACCATCTAAAAACTCAGGGGAATTACGGTTGGATATAGTGGTCCAACTCTTATCAATTGTCATGACTGCGTTGCAAATAAACACATTCAAACATGAAAAGGCGTAATTATGAACTGTTTTGATTACCTAGTGCAACTATGGAAGGCAATCCTAACCCACTCTTTGAATGCCTCGTCTCATATATGAATGCGTATAACCGATTTACTATTTGAAAAAAATTCGGCAGCATTTCCCCTCAACTCCCCAAATATGTGCATTAAAGACATATTCGTAGGAGTGAAAGGGAAATACTGTCGAATTTCTCTCAAATAGTAAAACAGTTATACGCATCCATATCCTAAATGAGACAAAACATTCAAAAAGCAGTCCCAAACAGGGGACTTTCCGAAATTAATTTCGGACGGGTTTTCTATAGGATGATTAATTCCAGATGGGGGTTGTCCGAAATTAATCACTAAAATCCTAAAAAAAGTCACATAAGTCTAACAATCACAATATCATACTAACCAAACGGCATATTCACAATATCATGCTAACCAAACGCATATTACAAACCAAACGGCATATTCACAATATCATGCTAACCAAACGCATATTACAAACCAAACGGCATATTCACAATATCATGCTAACCAAACGCATATTGTGAGGATCTTGTGTATACACGGTTAAGGTGGTTAAACCTTGTGTCTTTGTGTATGAGATATATTGACTTAATATGATTAAGCACGCGGAATTTACTTAACCACACTTAGAAGGTTATGTATGTTATGGAAATGGAAGAATTATGTTTGTTACTTAACAATGAACAAAGAAGTATTTCACTAAACGATTCAATATTATTCAAAATAATACGAGTGATCTTGAGTTTTTCACTAGGGTTACAAAAACCTTGAATCTTATGTTACAACTTGTGATTTGTGTTTGTTCTATGTCTTAACAGTTATGAGTCTATGTTATGCATGTGTGTCACTATAATCACTAGTCTAAGATCTCTTTTATAGTTACAAAAGATCTTTACAAATTTGCTAAAAGTCTTGACCGACTTACTTGTTTAACTTATGCATATTGTGTCAGTACATAAGATACAACATGTATCTATGTATACAACTTGTTAACTAAGCACATGGAGTAAGATATTATCTACCGTATATGTTTGACCAAAATACAATAAATATCTTTTCGATCTTATCCTATGAGTCACTGATCAGCAGTACTTTGATGTAGTAGCAGTACTTTGATGAACTAGCAGTACCTTGATGTACTAGCAGTACTTTGATGTACTAGCAGTACTTTCAGAATATTTAATTCCCAACAATCCTCCCCTAAACATGTGAATTAATTCAAACATGTTTTTCCTGAATTAAATGAGGACTTGTGAAGATCTTTCAAACACTTCTTGAATCTGAACTATTCTTCTATTCTGAACTCATCTGCTTTGTTCTTCTTTGACTTCAGCAATATCAAAACATTGTACCAAAAGATGGTGCAATTTCCTTGGATGGAGGAATTGTAAGAGGCAATGATTTCAACAAGTGAAATCATCTATCAGCATGCCTTTGCAAGTGATAAACAAACATAATGAACTGAAATTGAATCTTTCCTTCGTTTCATCTAGATAGAACTTTCTCCTTTTGGAATGCTTCATCCCTTCTAGATATTTGATCTGTTCTAATCATTTTCAACCTCTACATCATCATCTTGTATGCTCTTGTCTTCTCCTTCCATATATTGGTTTATTCTTCCTTTTCTGGGCAATTATTTCCTCCCCTGAAGTAAATAACTTTAATTTCCTCCCCTTGTTTGGAAGATCTCACTATGTACTAAAGAACTTCTCTTCATATCACCTGATCTATCAGTTTGAACTTGTTTTCAGACAATATTGTACATGAAGCCATCAATTCCTTAAGAGTTTAAGTTGCTGTCCTCATCACTTCTAGGTGTGTTAACTCCTATGAGAGGTGAATCAATGGACATTTTGATTCATAATCCATAAATGAATGGTTTTTCTGAATCCTTGAAAATCCTTTTAAGAAATCATTTAGCTTAGTAGTATGTTTATGATTTTGGAATTGAAAAATCATACTACATTCAACCATTTTGAAAGAATCAAGTGTGTAACAGACACCTAATCAAAATTTCGGTTTAAAAATAACCTCTGGTTGTGTGAGAACCAATGTATTTCAGTTATCACTAACTGCCTGTGAAAAGATAAATCTATTCAAAAGATTTTCTTGACAGGGTTTCCAGCTCATAGCAATTGTTACCTCCAACACAAGTGTTAGATTCACTTTCACTAGCTGTTATTTCTATCAGATGTCCTTAGACTAACTCATTATACTTGAAAGTATAAAATGATAGAAAGTGAGTTGTATCAGTTACTATCTGATCAACTAAGTCATCAATTCAATTGTGAAATATCATAACTAGATTTCAAGAAAGAAGTTTGAAGGAGGTTTAATTCCTAAACTCAGTCCATCATAAATCTATTATGGTCAGCAATATGATAAGAATTCTGCTGTTCCCATTTCACTTGAAATATCCTTTGTGTTCACATATTCATACCTGAAATAGTTAGTCTAAAACCAAAAGAACAATGTACAAAGTACTTTTACCAGAAATTTTGCCACGAAAACCACCTCCAAAGGTAACATATCCTCCATTGAATTCTTGAAAATCTGAAAGATAAGACATGTTGCCTGTCATGTGATTGGAACATCCACTATCTGAGTATCCTTGATCTTGATGATCAATAGAATGTCCCTGCACACAAATAAGAGTGTTAGTTTTCTTTGGGGATCCAAGCCATTACTGACTTGAATCTGCCTCTTGCATCAATATAGTTTAATCTTTTAAGAACTGTTGATGCAACATTGGATTTTTGAATCCAACATGCTGAGGCCTTAACAGCATTTGCCCTATTACCCTTAGCAGCAGAGTGAGTAACATGTTCAGCAGAGTCTGCTAACCTTGAAGTCACACCCTTTGGTTTCCAAATTTGTTTGTGAACCACTGCTTTTGTTTGAATGGGCCTTAGAACAGTGTTAGATGCATGTTTGAAAGTTGTTTTTGCATCCTTAGCTGTTGATTTTGGGTTAACAGTCATCAAAGGTCTAACAGTACTTTTAGATTTACCAGTACTTTGAGTTTGAACTGGCAGTACTTTGTTAACAGGACCTTTTTGTCTATCAGGACCTTTGAGTCCAGACTTGTTTGAGACTGTTCTGGGTTTAGATCTATGAGTATTAGAGTGAAAAAGAGTTTGAGGAGTTTGCCTTTTGTAATTCACCCTATTGTATTCATACCCAGTTACCCTTTGGTTGCAGAAAGCTGCAAGATGGTCAAAACTACCACATGTATAACAAGCTTTATTATAAAATGCAAAGTCATCACCTAATTGGTTAGACTTGAGGTTGTTCCAATTCCTTTGGTTACCTCTGGGCTTGTTTGTAGTTCTATATTGTTCACAATATCTAACTGGTTTCCTAACAGTACCTTTAACATTTGACTTAGGCCTGTTAGTGTTGTGATTGACTATCTTAGGAAGACTTGTTCCTACTTTCTTAACCAATACAGGTTTAGACATAACCTGTTCTTCTTCATCACTATCACTATCAGTTGTACAATCTTCAACAACTATAGTATCTCCTTTCTTAATAAAGGACACCTTGTCCTGATAAGATAAAGTTTTATCTAAACTTTTACTTACTTTTTCTATCTTTGGAGATTTAGTGACCTTAGAACCATATTCCATGATTGGTTCTTGAAACTCAGGTAACCCTGTGTGTGCTAAATCAATACCTGGAGGTGAATGAACACCTCTGTATGGTGGAGGTACAGACTTAAATCCAACACCAGAATTGACCTTATCAATAACTTGGGCTTCCCAAAGCTTATTGAATCCTTCTGAGGAATGTGCTAAAACATCCACAGAAACCTTTACATTTTCTCTTTCATTCTTATGTTTAGCTAATGATTCATTCAACTCAACAATACACTCATCTCTGATCTTAATGTCATTTTTTAGTATATTGATGTCATCAGCAAAATGAATTTCATTATTTTTAAAATGTAAGACTTGTTTTTCCAAAACACCTAGACCTCTTTTGTGATTAGCCAAATTAAACAAAGAATCAAGCAGCTCTTGTTTATGAGCTTCAAATCTCTTATTAAGGTCTTCATAAGCTTTAAGATTAGGACATGATTCAGTACAAGATGTAATATTGTTTACCTCTGAATCAGAATGAGCCATTAGAGCAAATTCATTGGCCAAAAGAGCAGCATTAGGTGGTGCATCCTCTTCAATAGCCATAGAGCTCCAATCATAACCAATACCATCAATAGCCAACATAGCCTTTGGCTCTTCAACAGTAACTTCCTTTTTCCTATCTTGCTTATACCATGTGTTTCTATTCTCCTGCTTTCTTGGGCTTCTACACTCCTTAGCAAAGTGTCCTAACCTATGACAGTTGAAACACTCTACTTTCTTTTTATCAAACCCAGCAGTATCATTACCATTTATGGTAATCTGCTTCCCAGTTCTTTGCCAATACTTCTTAGCCCTCATGCTAAGCAAAGCAACCTGCCATTTAATATCCATAGCTTCCAAATCATCACCATCTACCTGCTCAAGGTCTTCATGGTTGAGAGGAGAGCCATTAGATTGACTGGTAATAAAAGCATAGAATGTTGAATCTCCAAGACCAGCAACATCCTTGTGAGAACTTGTGGAAGGAGCACTTTCACCTTCATCTACCTCTTCATTCTTACTAATACTAGGAACTGACAAGAGTGCCACGTTTCCAGAACTAGTACCATAATGACCAGATTTCTTTAGACTTTGTTCAACAATTTTGAAGTTGTTGTACAAATCATTGAGCTTCATGGTTTCAATGTCTGGTTTGTTCATCCAGACAATAACATGAGTATGGAACTCATCAGGTAGACTTCTTAAAAACTTCATGTTGAGATCTTCCTTCTCTGTCTCAACACCCAACACAGCTAACTGACTGACAAGCTTATGTAATCTTGAGAATAGCTTATCAAGAGACTCATTACTAAAAGCAGTAAAGTTTTCAAATTGTTGCTTTAGTAATGTCTTCTGTGTCTTTTTGGTAGTTTCATTACCACCAAAATATGCACAAATCTCTTCAAAAAGAGTTTTTGCATCAAGATACTTGTTAAATGATAGCATCTGCTCACTAGGAATGGTCATAAGCAATAAATTTCTTGCTTTCTGATCATTTCTCTTCAGTATCTTTTCTTCATTTGACACTGGTCCAGTATTTCTTTTTCTACTTGTTTTACCTTCTAGGACAACCTCTGAGTAGCTTGGTGTAAAGGAATCACCATATATAATTATATCCCAAAGAGTATAATCTTGGACCATGAAATATTGCTCAATTCTCATCCTCCATAACTCAAACTCATTGGGTTTGATTATGGGCAACTTTGCAGCAACATTTGTTTGAACATCATGTGGATCCATTTCTGTTTCTTCTAATTCAAATATATCAACCCTAAGCTCTGATACCAACTGTGAGGATCTTGTGTATACACGGTTAAGGTGGTTAAACCTTGTGTCTTTGTGTATGAGATATATTGACTTAATATGATTAAGCACGCGGAATTTACTTAACCACACTTAGAAGGTTATGTATGTTATGGAAATGGAAGAATTATGTTTGTTACTTAACAATGAACAAAGAAGTATTTCACTAAACGATTCAATATTATTCAAAATAATACGAGTGATCTTGAGTTTTTCACTAGGGTTACAAAAACCTTGAATCTTATGTTACAACTTGTGATTTGTGTTTGTTCTATGTCTTAACAGTTATGAGTCTATGTTATGCATGTGTGTCACTATAATCACTAGTCTAAGATCTCTTTTATAGTTACAAAAGATCTTTACAAATTTGCTAAAAGTCTTGACCGACTTACTTGTTTAACTTATGCATATTGTGTCAGTACATAAGATACAACATGTATCTATGTATACAACTTGTTAACTAAGCACATGGAGTAAGATATTATCTACCGTATATGTTTGACCAAAATACAATAAATATCTTTTCGATCTTATCCTATGAGTCACTGATCAGCAGTACTTTGATGTAGTAGCAGTACTTTGATGAACTAGCAGTACCTTGATGTACTAGCAGTACTTTGATGTACTAGCAGTACTTTCAGAATATTTAATTCCCAACACATATTACTAACCAAACAGCATATTCACAATATCATACTAACCAAACGCATGTTACTAACCAAACGAAATATTCACGATATCATACTAACCAAACGCATATTAGAAATTTTACGCAACCATCAAAGTAATTAAATTATATACCTAGTCCACGGCTGAAATAAAGGAAGAGAAGAAAAGAGAAAAAGAGGAAAAGAGGTGGAGCTGCTGTCCCGACTCTCCCGGCTGTCCCGCAGCTGTGGTGCTACTGCTGTCCCGACTCTCCCGGCTGTCCCGCGACAAACAAATTAAAAAAACAACCTAAATTATAATCTCTACTCTCTAGTACTGTCTGCGAATCATTGGTGAACGATGATCGAGATCCATGTTCTGTTTATTCATCTATTTTTTTCTTGCAGCTGGTCCCAGGTATTAGAGACCCTTCCTCTACCAAATGTAAGCACCAATTTAATACTTGTAAATTACTAGGCCAGATTTGTGTGGTCAACTAATATATTCGTTATGTGGAACTGAGGTTCCTATTTATATGGTACTAAAAGCAATTTAGCTAGGACCCAAAAATGGCAAGACTATTATTTTTATAGGCACACCAGTTTTTCACACTATAATAGTTTAATGCCTAAGTTCAAAAAAAAAATAATAATAAAAAAATAAAAATAATAGTTTAATGCACCAAGAGCATTGGCCTAATAAGTGTGCTTCCTTTGTAAGATTTATTTGATGTTGCATCTAACTATCTAAGTTTAATACATGCTGCAAATCAAATGGATATGCCCTACTTCTCCTGCTCGACCATTCACATTATTTGGTGGACTCTCTACAACCGCGTGTATGTTACAGATGCTTTGCAACATCATTTTCTACTTCAATAACGATTAGTACTTCGATCACCCACCCCAAAGTAAATGCAACGTTTTCTTCTTTGAAAGAGTTTTAATCCAAAAGTAACCATTTGTCACTAGTAAGTGCATCGAAGAGATGATAAGTGCGTGTGTGCCTTTTAACTCCTTTGGTAGAATTAAAATACTAAAAAATAATAGAAACATACTTGCAGCGGTGGTGCACGCTGTTGGCGTATGTGTCCGGACGGACAAACTTGTTCGGCCATCCGGACGATATAAAATCATCCGGTAAAGACCGGAGGGCACCTAGCTCATCCGGCCAATACAGCTATAAGCAATGGTACAAGTGGCATCACCTTTTTGACAGATGGTAGCAGCAGACACCGCTGCCGCCGCTCCAGGATTTACGGGATTATGTCTGCGACATGTTCCCATAAAATTCAGCGCCGCCATTTCAGGTACCAAGGCTGGGTACTATAAATACCTAGCTCATTTACTACCCTCAACTAACTTCTTCCATCCACATTTACTCTCTATTACTGTTTAGAGCCTTTCGGATATCCGATACTTATTCTCACGCCGGAGGTTGGTCCTGGGATAACACCCGGGGCGAGCCTAACTAGTGCTGTTGTGTGCAGATATCCGAAGGACCCCCTACAGCCGAAGGGATCGAAACATCAGCCTTTCGGAAGAACTCTCTACTAGTTCATCCGAAAGGCCTCATTCATTTGTCCGAAGTGATTGCAGAAAATTACTTCAACAAATTGGCGCCATCCGTGGGACTAACTATTCGATCTACCTAAAGTTCAGAATGGCTGGTCCTGCACCGCAACAAGGAGAGATTGTGAACATGATACGAAACCCGACTACCGCCGAAAAAAGGAAAATGATAGACGCAGAGGAGGAGTGGATGAATGCCCCGATCAGTTTCCCGCCCATCCTTCCAGGTGATGTGTCGGACGAGCCTTTAATAGTTGAGGCCGAGGTGGACGGCTATACAATACGAAGGGTCTACGTAGATCAGGGCACTTCGGTAGAAGTAATGTATGAACACTGTTTCAAGCACTTATGCCCCTCCATCAAGGCCATACTGAAAGAAACCAACACTCCATTGATAGAATTCACGGGGGATTCCATAAAACCGTTGGGGAATATTGAATTGGAAGTCTGTTAGTGCAAACAGTCTCGTTGGGGAGATTGTTAGTGCAAGCAGTCTCGTTTGTTTTGATTGATGACAAACATGTAACTTGATACATAACGTAAAATGTACAAGTTACTTGTAATCATATCTTATCTCAACATACATTCAACACCTCTCGAGTCCTCGTATGATACAACACAGGTTCGTACATGTTTGTTATGTGGCATTATGATCAAACCCTTAACAAACCATTTAGAATGTTTAAAATACGACTAGGTCATTAAGTATTTTAAAAGGCTAGCTATTCTACCTAGAACCTCATTTGTCATGTTTCCTTAATAGGATAAATACACTTTAGGTGTCAAACTAACATGATACATATTGGTTAACATATATTAGTTAAGCTAAGCTTGTATATACATGCTACATGATCACTAGGATACATGTTACAAACATATACACATTTACAAGTTAATTTCCTAAATTAGAAACTTTATTATAAAATAATAGGATGACATCATGGCATGCATCATGAACATATCTTGGAAAGATTTTGTGATATTTTGTTTAGATCTTCAAGCCAAAGAGTTGACATTTGAAGATATGGCAAGATATGGAAAGATTTGCTAGCTGTCTGGTCCGGCGGATCCGACGGATCCCTTTGGTATAAAGGACGGATCCCGATGGATCCCTTTTTCAGATTCATGGTTTGTTTTACATTTTGCCTATAAATAGTAGCCCATTGTTTACCCATTGTTTTAAGCAACTAGAACACACATTCCCTTCAACATTTCACACACTTAGATCAGTAGCAAATCATGTAGATTCATAGATTAATCACCCTTTACATAATGATCATAATGTTACTAACTTTCATTATGTTGTAAGCATACACTGTTAATGATCCTGTGAAGCAAGCCCAAGATCATGAGTCATTATCCATAGCATACTTCCTGATCCACCATGAAGGTTAGAAGATCTTGAAGTCATTATCCATCATAGCATTCCAACATATGAAGATTCAAGAGAACTTGACATCCTCAATGATTGAAGACTTCTTATTCAAGAAGTTCATGTAGATTCCATATGCATATATGAAGATCCATCACAACAAGTTTAGGGAGCTTGTGATCTTCATCCATTGAAGACTTCCTAACAATGGAAGTTCATTTAGAATAGTCATTCATATCCATGATACACCTATGTCATGGATCATCGTTGATCATTGTAAACATCATACTAGATTAGATGGTTTATGTGTTTGTGCCATAAAACACAAGGTTTCTATGATTGGGCCATAAAACATAGTGGGAGTGGTTGTACCCTTGTAAAGAACTCGGTATCTAGCTTAGTACCGGAAAAAGGTTAAGCGATGACGGGAGTGGTTGTACCCATGTAAAAGAACTCGACATCTAGCTTAGTGTCAGAAATTGTATAGGCGACGTTAGGTTGGTTCTACCTCAAACTAGAACCCGGTATTTAGCTTTGTACCGGAAAAAGTGTAAGCGACGTGTGTAAGGTTTTCTCCGCCGAGAAGAGAGCTTGTTGATCTAGTGAAGTAACTCTCAAGTTGGGTACTCGGGGAGTGGAGTAGGGCGGAGAGGAGCTCTGTGACCGAACCACTATAAATCATCGTGTTCGGTTTGCGCTTTCTTTTACTTTTCTCTTTACTTTTATGTTTGCATTATGTGATTGCTTGTGTAGTGATTATTTGATAATACTTGTGTGACAACTTGGTAGTCATAAACTACAACAAACATCTTTCATATTAGAACAAGCTTAAATGGACATTTGATACAACAAGTTTTAAGATTTTAAAACGGTAACATATTCACCCCCCCCCCTTCTACGTTTTCACAATTGGTATCAGAGCCTCGTGGCTCTCATTTTCAAAACAAATGGTTTTTAAAATGGAGTACGATCCATGTATCAAATTACCTTTGAAGTAGAATATAGTATGAAAAATGTTTCGCTAAGTATACTTAGAAATTTTGTTGTTAAATATTACTTTGTATACAAGCTTGAAGATGTCTTTGGAAAATCAAAAGAAAAGATTTCTTAAAATGATTAAGTGTCAAATTGTGTGCGTAAAGCTAATTTACGAAAAACACGGGTTTTAATGGAGCGTTTGGGATAACTATTAATTTAGTTGAAAAATCACCTCTGTAATGTTTAGATAAGTCACATAAGTAGAAATGTTGTTAAATATGTGTAATATATGTTCAATGTTAAGTCTAGCAAGTCCCACACGTTTTCTCTATGTCAAAATACGAGTTTAGGAGAATCTGTCACAGACACCCACAGATCCCTTTGTTACAAAGGGCGGATCCCTCAAAAAGGATCCGCTAGATCCGTCTGTTCAGTAGCTAGTTTTTGTCAAACTTCAAAAAATCATAACTAATTAACCGTAAGTCCGTAGAAGTCGTGCCACCTATCATTTTGAAGGGAATTAAGTCTACTTTCATTTAAAAATAATCTCATATCCTAAATCTATATTGAAGTAGGTAAAACTAATCAAATACGACAACCTGTTCAAAATATTAAGTTTCATGTTGACACAGTAACTCAAACTTTTACGTCGGGCAATGTAAGTTGGTATTCTTTGAATATTGATATGATTTCTTTTGAAACTAAAGAATTTGGTAATATAAAGGAAACATATCAAGCTTGGCATACATCGTCATATTTAAACACAAAGTGACGAAAAGTATCTGTTCATTTGTGCTATGCTATGTGACTATCTGTTCTAAGTTATTTGCATACATGTGATTTGCCTGTTGGTAATTGTGATTGAATTTGTTGATGGAAATACATAAGTGTTTTGCCATGACAATTATTTGCTTGTTTTATCAATTGCTTGTTTGATGCACAATAGGACTTTTGCTAGATCTTGTGCACTAAGTTGATAAACTGTGTTTGTTTCACTTATAGACTTAGATACTTGTGTTTGCATATGTTATGTGAAAACCTTGCATAACTCACTTAGGAATGAGAACTAAGTGAAACTAGTGTAGTGTCTTGAAAAGTATTGTCATGCACAAACTTTAGCTCAAATGTTAAAATGTGTAAACATGTAGTATCTGTGAAAATGGTGATTGGTACATTTGCTTCTAATCATGATGTTTAATGATTTTGTCTTGTCATAGGATAGAAACTTATACTAACCATGTCATGCAGGATGATAACATTCTGATGTTATCAAGTTTCCGTGTTTAAGCCACTATTTGGCTTAACATCCATTTATGGTAAGTTATTATCATCAGATTAATCTATGTGTATACGTGTGTTAGAATTCGTTTTTTTAGTTTTATTCCATTACATATTAGTAGTTACATATGTCTGAGGACAATTTTTGAAATTTGAACGAGTGACGAAAATTTTGACATATATTATGTTAAGATTCTGAATCTCCATATGGCGGATTCGGCGGATCCCAAATTTTGGATCCGCCAGTCTTGAACCCGCGGATTCCGCGGAACCAAAATTTTGGTTCCGCCTTTGTTGTCAATTGGATCCGCAGGCTTCAACAGTAACTTTTTCAAAATTCTCGACTAATCTCGATTCTTAGATTATTGATTCTAGTTCCTAGGATTCTTCTACTGACCTTTAGGCACACTTAGAACTATAAGAAAGCCACCTCCCACCAAAATTTGAAAATTCAAATTTTCATCTAAATTACCCTTCTGTCACAAGCTAGGAACCCGGAAATTAGTTCCTTGCAATACGTAGGACCACTGTGTATTTGTGTTTATTACACACACTCATTGCATCCTCCTGTCCTTTACTCATTCACTAGCTTGATTTGTAGATTGACAACTTCCAAACTAATCCAGACTCACTGTTTGCAAATATATTACAGATTACAAACCCAACTCATGTCTATATTCACGTATGTTGCCTCACTTGGTTAACATGTCATCTTTCAAGACGATTTATGTAATACCCAAAAATCTAAAACATGCAAAAAGACCAAATTGCCCTTGTAACTTTAAAATTTGATTAATAGGTACATAGAATATCAAATAAATCCCAAACCTTTGGAAATGAGCAAGATATGAAGCAAAGTAATTTTTATTACTACAATTTAACATTTTGCAAAGTACAAAAAAATTATGATCACACACAAATTATACAAATGGCCGATTTATTAATATGTATTATTAATTATTCTTATTAATTCATTTAAATTAAATAAAATCAAGATATGTACAAAATAAATTAGGAAATCTTCTCAAATCAATATTTGATCTCTTATACTATAACTTGGACCAAAAATTTTGCCTCTCCTCTCCATTATACTCGGTTCTTTTATTCTTTTCTTTTCTACATTTACCGAAACCCTAAAACTAAACACACAAAATTCTCCCATCTCCATCCGATTTTCTGGAAGTCTTTGAGCAATTTTTTGGTGTTCTTCAAGGTCTAAAGAAGCTAGGAAAAATAAGCTTTGGGTCGTAGAAAGCTTGGTTCGAACGTAGGGAATTTACTTGTGTCGATTATTCAATCCGAGAGGTACCAAATTCTTACGCTTAATCTACACGTTCTAAAATTTGTTTAGTATTTTTCTTGTGATCTTTATATCATATATAACTCATATAAATTGGTTAAATCGGATCATGCAAGCTAGATTGATCGTACGAATTATAGAGAACAAAAACACACATAAAATCCAAATATGATCATGCGAATTTTCTGAGATCTGAATATAATTTTTATGGGTTCTATAATCATCTTACAACTCTGGAAAAATGATTGTTTGATTTTTTATAGCTTAGATCGACCATGGTAATATTTGTTTTCTAATCGGGTTAAAAAGGAAATAAAGGAAAAATGAGAAAACCTAATCATACAAATTAGGGTTTATGTTTTATGATTAAATCTGGTTAATTAATGCGTTATTATGATGTTTGAATGATTGGATCATGATGGGTAAATTTAGGGTTAGGGTTTTGTGAAGAAAAAGGTTTACCGATCGGATTTTAAAATTAAAAGGGTATGTTTTGAAATTATTTAAACTCGTGGGTAGTTTTTGTAAGTCACATGGGACCAGGGGTGTCTCGTATAAAATATAATATGGGGGTACTTTGTGTAAAATTTGGAAGTAAAAGGTTTATTTGGTAAGTTATATGTCGAATTGTAATTTTGTAAAATTAAGGGACTTGTTTTGTAAATTCTGGAAATTGAGGGTTGTTTCGTATAATTAATGATATAAAGGGTGTAATGTGTAAAGTTGGATACTTAAAGGCTTAATGTGTAATTATGGCTAATTAGAGAATCGAATTATACTTTTTAATAATTAAAGGACTAGTTTTGTAAAATATGAAAAGTTGAGGGTAAATCGTACATATATTAAAATAAGAGGTGTATTGAGTAATTTGGTAAAATTAAGGGCTTGATGTGTAAATATAGATATGGTAAGGGTTAAATTGTGATTTATGTAATGATAGGGTTTAATTTGTAATTTAATTAACTAAAGGGGTAAAAATTGTAAATTGTTAAACTTAAAGGGTTAAAAGTGTAATTCTGGATAACTTATGATTTAAAACGAGTAATTTGAGATATCTCATTTTAAATCTTTAACTTTGGTGTATTTACAATTAAAACCCTAAAATATGGAAACTTGTCATAAATAACCATAGACTTTTATAACTTGCTAAAATGAACCCTATTTCCACAATAATATTTAATAAATGACTTAACCTAATTACTTTGTGGAATTTGTCTAATTATGGAAATTTGCTATTTTTGGAAACTTACTAAATAAGGAAACTTTCTAAAAATGGAAACTTGCTAATTTTGGGAACATGCTATAAATGGAAAGTTACTAAAAATGAAAAGCCGACTAAAATGAAAAATCTGATTTGAAGAAGATATTAATAATAAGACGACTATGTGTTCGTGTAGATTCGCTGAAGATGGAGTTGTTTCCGATCTTTATATTTCTAGATATGTTTGCACGTGCGGTATAAGGTACAGATATTCTACCCTTTTTCAGTAAGGGTGTTTTCCCTCTCATGACTCATTGATCTTGATTCGTTTAAGATTCCCTAAGCCATTGCTACGTTCCCTGACACTTTGGTTCGTTTGTTTGATTCATTTTGACTTTGATGTTCGATATGACCCTTTTGCTTTGAGCCTCTATAATGATCCATTTGATATTCGTTCGTTACCTTGTGATATTAGTATTTGACTCACTTGATACTTCGAGGGTTCATTTGATTTTGGTAACTAGATGTGAAAACCTTTTTAATTATATCATGGAAATGTTTTGAGGAAAAACTATTTTTAAAATGATGTTTATGAAATATGCGCTACCACTTTTAATTGGAATTGGGCTAAGCTTTTATGAAAACTACTTTTAAAGACTACTTTTGTGAAAACCGTTATTAAAGATCATTTTTATGAAAATCATTTGATAAAGATTACTTTAAATGAACCATTTGATTTTGAACCTCCGATGATGACTTAGACTATTTGAACCTTTGCTTTGATATTGGGACTTTGACCATGATTCGATGACTTAGACTATTTGAACCTTTGCTTTGATTTGGACCTTTGACCCTTCAGTTTGATACCCGAGCCAAGTTCGTTTCCTAGCCATGAAGGTAACATGGCTGTGTCATTGATGCACCAATGGCATGACTCCAGTGTGGTCGAGTGATGTTCCACACCGTCCCCATTTTGATTATTATGTGCACACTACATTTATTATGGCCAGTATATTGTTTGGGGGGGGCGTATGGATGCATCCTAGGTTCGTGTTCGTATTAGTGGATTTAACATGATTTGATATTATATTATATTGTTCGGTGACTGATGCATGGGTGCAATCCACGTCTTTCACATATTGTTCGGGAGCTGATCACTCCAATTTGATACATGAGGACACCCCTCATATTATCTGGTTATTTGAGAGGTATCCCCTCTAGATTGCTTACAGGGTTACTATATTTGTGTTCGGGCTCGTGGTGGATTTCTGACCCTTTCTTACTTTGTACTCTTTGACTATACCTTTGTAAACCCAATGCACCAAACTATACATGTTCGTTTTCTTTTGCTTTCGTTTTCGTTTATATATATCTGTTCACTGGGCTTTTTAAGCTCAGCCGCATTTCTTTTCCTGCGGCAGGTTTTAGTTGGAAGCCGGGTATGAGTGAAGAGACTTTTGGACTTAGAAGACCTTGATAGATATTCTGAGGTAGAGACTAGTAGAAGGATTTGCATTTGCAGACTTAGTATTTAGCTTTTGTTCCCTTTGTAGCCTTGTATATTCAGTATTACTTTTGTAACCTTGTATTACTATTGATGTATGCTTTGTTTTGATCTGATATGAAACCATTATTATGACATCTTTACCCTTGTCGGGTTGGGGTGTTACAATTATGGTATCAGAGAAACAGGCTGCGACTCGTAATACATTTACCCTTGGCTTGTGTAAGTTAGGACCACTAAGTTTTCCCTGTAGGCGCTCGTAAGACAACCTTTGAAAATTTGCTTTAAGATTTCCCTATAGGAACGTAAGTTTTGACCAGTGAGGAAGGGGTAGACTATAAGGCATTTGTTTAAGTATCATTGCTTCCGCATCACTTTGATTCGTGCCTTGCTTTTGATTAGATCCTGTTGATACCACTTTTGGAAAGTGAAAGCTTATGCTTTGCACCACCTAAGATTTGAACCTGATTAAATCTTGAAGGCATTGAGAATTTCATAATAATTGCCTGACACTATTTGATCCTTATCTTCAGATTTTGACTCTGATCTCTGATCCTTTCGTTAATCATTTTGACGCCTCTTCGGGCATTCTGAGAATCTCCATGGCGATGACGTACTTGATACATTTTGTTATTTGTCTTTTGCTTTGATAAACGTCTATGAATCTTCCGACACTATTTGATTTCGTTTCACCCATCTCTGTCCCTATGAGAAGTCTTGTGGTGTGTAACCACGAGTATAAGAATGTTTCCCTCTCACCTTTGAACGATAAGTTTTGCTATGCTGATCTGTCTTTCTTTGGATAGTTAACTTCGATTTTATTCTGACAAGGAATTGGTTGATTGAGCATTCAAATATTGACAACTACCCTTCTATGTCTCACCTTTGGCGTTTGAAACAATTTTGAACTGCCTACTACGATTACCGATTGTTAAACCCTTTGCTATCACTATTACTCTGGAGACTCGTGTGTTACTTTCGCGGTTATGAAGTTTTCCTAGGACCCATTTCGTACACCAATGAATGAATCGTATCTTGAACGTTATTTGGCACCCTGAATTTCTTGAATATGATTCCTGGTTGAACCACCAAGTTTTCCACCGGAGTGTGAAGTAAGATTTGACATGATATCGAGATATTGTCTAGTCACCAGGCAAAGATTTCCTCCGGATGTGTCCGGAATTATACCAGTTGATTTGAGCTACCGGGAAGAGCAGCAACCGAAGACCAGGATGTAAGTCTGCTTGAGTGTATCTGCTGGGCGTGTTTTAGTTTCGTTCGCGATAAAGAAGGATGGTGACTGGAGATAGCTGAACCGTATTACTGTTAGGAGCCAATATTCCTCCACCCTGAAACGACTATGTGTTTGTTTAATTTCAGAGCGCAAAGTTTCCTTCTGATAAATTGATTTTATTCTTGGAATCGCCTTCCGTATTCGTAAACGACTACTATGACGGTTAGTGACGCTAATAGTATTAGCTAAAGCTCTGACTGTTTTGCGAATTTGATAAATGATGTTTTCTCGTGAGTACTTGGGCGAATGGTCATTGTATGACTTAATAGTACGTTCGGAGACGAGGAAGAGCATGAAAATCATCTTTGCACTTTGTTAGGAAATTCGTCGATCATTGTGCATTCTGAGAGATTGATATTTGTTGAGACAACGATGTTCTTAATTGAGGATATCTCTTTAAATCCCGCAAGTTTTGAAAACTATCACCAAGTGGTCAAGACCGATAACAGAATGGAGAACTGAAACCTTTTGAGCTTTGCAGAAGAATTCTGGATGATGTTTACAATTTGTGATACCATTGAGAAATTTCGTGAACCGAGAGAAACAGCTTAGTTGATTAAGAATGGAATTTTGGAAAAGCTGAAATAGAAAGTAGTTTCCATACCTTCAGCGGAACGAATTTTGGGGCATTCCAGAAAGAGACTCGGTTTTACTCCCTTACAGCACGGAAGGTTTTGCGTATGCATCAAGACAACTAGAAGCGCATCAGAAGAATTACTTCAATACCTCACCTGGAGTTGACAACAACAGTGGCTACCCTGAAAAGTGAAGACATTACTTGCAAGGCAGAAGTGTTGGCGATGCAGAAGAAGAAATTCTTGTCAAGATGGAGAACCTGGAGCTGATGAAGACATGCAATCTCACTTCCCTATTCATCTTGGTTGTACTTAGATGAATTGAGAGCGGAAGCAGACTGGATGATGAAGAGATTTAAAGATCGTGCCAGAAATCCACATTACTCCATCACATTCCAAGAAGAAATGCAGGAGGCTCGACGAACCAGACACAAGTTTTTGATTTTGGTTTCACTTCCCGATTGATGGACAGACGAAGACAGATTAACCGGACCTGAAGAGATTGGATGTGTTGAATGAGCGAATTTTTGAAATAGACCCTTTATGTTTGGAAGAATTGATTCTATGGAGGCCGAAGTTCTTGGCGACTAACTTTCATTCCGTTGACTCTCTTAAGTTTCGTTATATAGTAATAAGATCCTTTAATGATTCAAGTTCCCTAGAAGCATTTCAGTTCCGTGTTCATTTTTCATATGTTCGGTGATGGCTTTGTTTTGAGAGATTTTGGCGAGTTGTGAAAGATATGATGCTTGTGACGGCGTACCTCACTTCTGCTAGGCAATCTGGGATTTTGATACTCTTGCGAATAGTTTTGTTTTCTCTCTTGACTATGGCATTTGATTTTGTTGACCTCTGAGACTGTAGAAGTACTAGGTGGATTAAGATAGGTGGTTTTGATTATGACTTGAGATAAAGTATGACCATCATGAGGGCATATTTATATGATGCCAGTATTATGACGTCTGGCCAACGTGATAATACTTACATCATATAACGTGCACTTGTTGTGGGCATAGGATATCTTGGGGAGTACCTAAGAAGCTTAGAATTTGATCTCCGTCGGATTATCCATGATTAGTGAGACCTTAGGTTCGTTCTACCTATGCGTATACTCTGCTTTCGTTCATCAAATATCGGGATGACTTTGGACTCTCGTGTTGCATTCTGTTTACCTCAGTTATAAATCTTGAATTCTTGTAAAACTCTCTACTGTTGATACAGTTAATTGATCTGAAATCTTGTTCGTATTCCATATGAGCTTTCCGGAAGATTCACCTATCCTCCATTTTGTTGCATGGACCTTTTGATCAGAATCAATTTATTTTGGCTTCTTCTGAGAAATTTGAGCCCACCCCGTTTTGATTTGAGTCATGAGAAACTATTTGGTCTAAAGATCCTTTTGGAAGAACCTCCCCGGGCGTGAAAATGTTTGTGATGATCTTTTGCGACTTGCTACGACTTCGTTTAACTTTGCGACTTCAAATTTCGAGGACGAAAATTTTCTTTTAGAGGGGAAGAAGTTGTAATACCCAAAAATCTAAAACATGCAAAAAGACCAAATTGCCCTTGTAACTTTAAAATTTGATTAATAGGTACATAGAATATCAAATAAATCCCAAACCTTTGGAAATGAGCAAGATATGAAGCAAAGTAATTTTTATTACTACAATTTAACATTTTGCAAAGTACAAAAAAATTATGATCACACACAAATTATACAAATGGCCGATTTATTAATATGTATTATTAATTATTCTTATTAATTCATTTAAATTAAATAGAATCAAGATATGTACAAAATAAATTAGGAAATCTTCTCAAATCAATATTTTATCTCTTATACTATAACTTGGACCGAAAATTTTGCCTCTCCTCTCCATTATACTCGGTTCTTTTATTCTTTTCTTATTAATTCTCATTCTTCGACACACTTTTGTGTTTCGACAAAAAGGAGGAGATAGGTCAACATAGTCCAACATAGCTTACCCACGTGTATCGTTGGCTATTTGCATTTCATTCGTCATGCATTTTTCATATATATTCTTTTTATGTTGCACACCACTAACCTTGATGTAGGTTAAGAGTCTAGTTTGATCCATGGATCCGCTAACAACCTAGGGGACGCAATAACCATAGGAGATTGGGGTAGTATATTTAACTTCACTAGGGATGATGCAAGCTCGCCATTTCGGGGAGAAATGAAGTTAACTCCAAGGACACATCCTTTTTGCTTCGACAAAAGGGGGAGAAAGGTGTAAACGGAGAAGGTAATATTAAAGGTAGTACGGACACAAGTAACTTTTTACATTTTACTTTCTATCACGTTTACATATTTTGTCATCATCAAAAAGGGGGAGATTGTTAGTGCAAACAGTCTCGTTGGGGAGATTGTTAGTGCAAGCACTCTCGTTTGTTTTGATTGATGACAAACATGTAACTTGATACATAACATAAAATGTACAAGTTACTTGTAATCATATCTTATCTCAACATACATTCAACACCTCTCGAGTCCTCGTATGATACAACACAGGTTCGTACATGTTTGTTATGTGGCATTATGATCAAACCCTTAACAAACCATTTAGAATGTTTAAAATACGACTAGGTCATTAAGTATTTTAAAAGGCTAGCTATTCTACCTAGAACCTCATTTGTCATGTTTCCTTAATAGGATAAATACACTTTAGGTGTCAAACTAACATGATACATATTGGTTAACATATATTAGTTAAGCTAAGCTTGTATATACATGCTACATGATCACTAGGATACATGTTACAAACATATACACATTTACAAGTTAATTTCCTAAATTAGAAACTTTATTATAAAATAATAGGATGACATCATGGCATGCATCATGAACATATCTTGGAAAGATTTTGTGATATTTTGTTTAGATCTTCAAGCCAAAGAGTTGACATTTGAAGATATGGCAAGATATGGAAAGATTTACTAGCTATCTGGTCCAGCGGATCCGACGGATCCCTTTGGTATAAAGGACGGATCCCGACGGATCCCTTTTTCAGATTCATGGTTTTTTTTTACATTTTGCCTATAAATAGTAGCCCATTGTTTACCCATTATTTTAAGCAACTAGAACACACATTCCCTTCAACATTTCACAGACTTAGATCAATAGCAAACCATGTAGATTCAAAGATTAATCACCCTTTACATAATGATCATAATGTTACTAAATTTCATTATGTTGTAAGCATACACTGTTAATGATCCTGTGAAGCAAGCCCAAGATCATGAGTCATTATCCATAGCATACTTCCTGATCCACCATGAAGGTTAGAAGATCTTGAAGTCATTATCCATCATAGCATTCCAACATATGAAGATTCAAGAGAAGTTGACATCCTCAATGATTGAAGACTTCTTATTCAAGAAGTTCATGTAGATTCCATATGCATATATGAAGATCCATCACAACAAGTTTAGGGAGCTTGTGATCTTCATCCATTGAAGACTTCCTAACAATGGAAGTTCATTTAGAATAGTCATTCATATCCATGATACACCTATGTCATGGATCATCGTTGATCATTGTAAACATCATACTAGATTAGATGGTTTATGTGTTTGTGCCATAAAATACAAGGTTTCTATGATTGGGCCATAAAACATAGTGGGAGTGGTTGTACCCTTGTAAAGAACTTGGTATCTAGCTTAGTACCGGAAAAAGGTTAAGCGACGACGGGAGTGGTTGTACCCATGTAAAAGAACTCGACATCTAGCTTAGTGTCAAAAATTGTATAGGCGACATTAGGTTGGTTCTACCTCAAACAAGAACCCGGTATTTAGCTTTGTACCAGAAAAAGTGTAAGCGACGTGTGTAAGGTTTTCTCCGCCGAGAAGGGATCTTGTTGATCTAATGAAGTAACTCTCGAGTTGGGTACTCGGGGAGTGGAGTAGGGCGGAGAGGAGCTTGTGGGAAAACTAGAAGGGGGTTGAATAGTTTACCGGTTTAAAAACTTCTTTTAAAAATCTTGTTTTAAAAGTATGCTATTGGAAACTTTGATTCGAACTCTATATGTAATCAAACAACACCAATATGAACTACAAACTAAGCTACGTAAAAAATAACAAATAAAAGTAAAGAGTAGAGTTGGAAAGATCAAACCGAGACAGAGGATTTATAGTGGTTCGGCTACGAAGCTCTTCTTCGCCCTACTCCACTCCCCGAGTACCACACTCGAGAGTTTCAAACACTATATCAACAACCTCCCTTCAGGCGGAGAAAACCGTACACGTCGCTTATCCTATTTCCGACACTAAGCTAGATGTCGAGTGCTAATCTTAGCTAGCACCAATCTACCAAGGTCCACGTGACCAAACACACAAGCCCAATGGCTTCAAGAGATCACCAAGATCTCAACACGATCACAATGATCAACACTCACTTCACTCTACTCAACTAACACTAACCTAATGACCCTTGATCTTCTTGATCAATCAAACAAGCCCAATGGCTTCAAGAGATGTTCACTATCTCTATAGATCACACTTGATCTTCACTCTCACTCACAAAAAGAAAATAAACTTGATGTATGCTAAGACACAACAAGGTTGTAACAAGTGTTACAAAAAACCTATCAACTATAACTCTAGTATCTTCTTGATTACTTGAGTTCTTCTCTTGCCAATGAAGAGGGATGACAACACCTTGTATCAACTTGGATACTTGTGTTCTTCTCTTGCTAGTGAAGAGGTATGAAGAGGATCACTTGAAGGATGATTGGATCACTCTTGAAACAAAGAAAAACTAATCTAATTGACCCTAAGAAGTGAAAGGTGTGAGAGGGTTTTACTAAGGGATTTTTCTGTGTGTGAAGGGTGCCTAAAACTGTGAAAGAGGTGGGTATTTATAGGCAAAGAAAATCTGAACGTTACAATTCAAAATGGTACGGACGGCGCCACTAAATGACCCACGGCTCCGTTAAATTTAACGGTACCGTGGAGCCGTGGTAGACTAGGACACTCCAAATTTTGTCTTTTCTGGTGAAAACTTATTTGGGGAAGGTTGGAGCTGATTTCGGGGGGAAAAATAGCTGTTGTGATTTTCAAACTTATTTTTCCATTAAAACATTTCTTAATATTTCAAAAATAATTTGTCATGTGTATTTTTGAAAAAATGTTTTGTCCCATTTAAAATGTGAATTTTCAAAACATGAATTCACTTCTTTGATCACTAGTCCAAGTTGTAACTTTGTTCAAGAGTGATTTGCGTAGAAACGGGATCTTCCGATTAAAAACTTGTTAGCGTTAATTTTAACGTAACGTGAGTTCACATTTTGTCATCCTCAAAACGTGAAGTAATCGAAAGATATAAATAACGTTTTTAGAACATTATTTGCATCAACAATCTCCCCCTTTTTTATGATGACAAAATATAAACTCATTTTAGGTTAAAATTAATTTTAACAAGTTTTTAATGAGTTTACTCCCATTTCTCCCCCTTTTTGTCAAATCAAAAAGGTGGTTAAGGCTCCCCCTTGATGTGTACTCCCCCTCATTTGGAGAACACAAAGGAATCGAGCAATGGATCGTGCTACAAAACAAAGTTAGACGACAAATATAAAATATCTAACAAGTAGCACATAAGACAAATATCCAACCACAATAACACAATTATGGCTAAGTAGCCAAAATGAAAAGCCCATTACATAAACATAAATTAAATGTCATACATAAGTATGACTACATTAGGAAAGCAAATTAAACTACAAGAAGACACATAAACTTCTAAAGTAACATGAGGCTTCTAGATTTGCTTCCAACTTCAAAAGGTTCCTAGTCATTTATTGGAGGAACTAAACATAACCATGTTTAGTTTGGGCTATTGTGTGGTGGAGGTGGTGGAAGGATGATGGGTCCTATGGGTGGTGTGAGGAGGTGTTCAAGATACGAGAACCTAAAGCTAAGCTCATCTCTTAGGTTCATGATGAGTTCAAGGTTGTAGTTGCAACAAGGGCAACTCAAGGTGTGTGAATGAAGGGGATACATGATTGGATAACTCATCAAGGGTTGAGGTGATGGTGATAGTGAAGGTGATGATATGTTTCTCCCAAATTCAAAGGGAGTGTTTGGTGAAAGGGTGAGGGTAAGAGTTAGAGGTTGTGGTGATGTTGAAAGTGATGAGGGTGTTGTGTGAGTTCCCAATTCAAGGGAAGTTGATGGTGATGAGTTAAGTGTTAGGGTTAAAAGGTGAATGGGACTAGGTGGAGATGAGTGTGTGTTGATTCTTGTTGTGGAGGATGAGGATGTAGGTTTAATAGAGGTTGCCTTGGATGGAGCTTGGGGTGTTGTGAAAGAAGATGATGAGTTGGTAGAGGTTATGGGTGTATGGGTTTCATCTACATCATCCAAGGTGAGATCAATGAGGGGAATGTCATTGGTGATAGGTTTAGTTGATGATTGGGGTGTGTTGACATTCTTGATCCATTGATCAACTAGAGAGGTTTGGTTGGTTGGTTTGATGTTGAATCTAGGTTTCTTGAATACTCTTGATCCCATGATGATGGTATGGTGAATGTGAAGGTGTAAGGATGGGTGTAAGAATGGCAATGCATAATGTTAGCTTAAATAGCCAAAACATAAGCATGCAAGTTTGAAATGTTGGATTTGGGTGCATGGGAATCAGGTTTTGGTTGCAGATTTTCTGGAAAAGATAGTCAAAAAGTGGAAGAGAATAGCAGTTTTCGTCTTCCAGAGGCACGGCACCATTAAAGGTGCTACGGCACCACTAAATTTACTGGAGCCGTGGGCTCTTTTGACCTTCTTTCCAGGTCTGCAGGTTTTAGGCAGCCTAAATGGGGAAATTTCTGGGGAATCCATTGGCTGCAAATCTCAAAGCCTCAAATTACTAAACACATAGAATTCCTAAAGCTAGTTTCAACTAGCAACTAACATGATCATGTGATCATCTATGTATTTAGGCAACTATTAAGCATGCATGAATTCAAGCATTTTTAACATCTAGTGCATGTAATAAAATAAGCTAACATGCATGATTTAGGCAAGATAAACTAACATGAGGATTAATTAACAAGAGAATTAATCATGTTTAAAGGAAACACATCAAGCAAGTTAATGTATTGGGCAACAATGCCACAAACTATTAGTAGTATTTTAAGCATAATACTTATATTAATAATACTACTTAAGTTATTTCCATCTAATCCTTTCTTTTCCCCAACTTCTTAATTTTGTTTCCAAGCCCTTTGATTGCCTTGCCGATGGACTTGAATCCCCCGATAGTTTGCTCATGCATCTCCACTTGTCTATTGTAAATTGTAGTTTGTTCTCTCATCACTTGGGTTAGGTTGATCATCCCGTTTTCGGGGAAGGTTGTACGTCGAAATGATGAGGTGTCAAGGTTGTCGAAGTAGACGTCGAGAGAAGGAGAACGTGTACAAGACGTTCCTTCTTCGTTTACCTCATCATCATCTGCATGCATGGGTTGAGATGATGATTCATGACCGAAGGAAGAGGATGAGAGAGGAATGTCGGAAGTGGATTTACGACCACGCTTGGACCCTTTGTCCTTACGTTGCTTTGTGCGACGTCATGGTCCACCAAGAGGTTTCATAACAGGATTGACTAGGACATAGTCGACACTTTGGAGATTTGGAAAATGTTCCATGACCCAATGGAAAAGACGAGTAAGCAGCATACCATATGGCATGAGCTTGTCCGAACGACTGTGAATATTGGCCATCCTTTTGACCATATAGTATGCGAGGTTATATGGTTCCTCGATACTAATACAATAGAGCATATGGGCGAGACTCGCAGAGACGTGATCACGGTTGCCCGCAAGGCTCAACACGTTCTCACGAAGAAGGAGTTCCCAACTTCTAAGGTCGGGAAGGAGTTCTTTGAGGTAGATACGGTTTGGGTCAAGGTGGAGAATTGAACCATCACGTTTTTGATACGTGTGGACGACTCGAGGTGTTTGGATGACTTGTTTGATGGACTCGAGGTCGGGAATTTCAGTGCGATAGGCACCTACATCCTCAAGATTATAGAAGAGAGACTCAAGAGTATGGTCTTCAGTGTATGCACACTGACCATATGCAGGAACACCGAAAATTTGTCCAATCTCGGAGACAAACAGAATGATATTTTGGTTTTGAATCCAAAAATCAAGAAAAACATTACCATCATCATCAGTGAAGGTACGGACTCGACTATAAAGCTCGAGAACAAAACGAGGACAGACTTGATCGTTTATTTTGTATAAACAATCGAACTCGATAGAAGGAAAACAGACACGAATATTGTCTGTTGTGACATAGAGTGCATCGACTACATGCCCTTTGTGTATGTATCGATTTTGGACTTTTGCGAAATAAGATTTTTGCTCATTAGGAATGTTTAGATTTTCAAGAGTACTACGAATGTATGGTTTGGTATCTTGATAATCATTTCGAGGCATTGTTCGTCTACAAAAAAAATATTTTTGTATATGTTAGTTCGTTGCATTTTAATGATTATACTTCTTGTGTGTGTGCCTAAATGCAAACAATGTGGAGGTGCGGCAATCTCGACTCTAAAATTATCCTAAAGAGATTACCCAAACGCTCCTAACTTCACTTTTGCTCAATCAAATATGTCGATCAATACATATCAATTATGTACTTCGAGCCATTTTTGAGAGTTCATGTATGCATGCAAAAACGTTTTTAATTTGCATCAACAATGCATGAAAAAGGTTTCATGATCCTAGAATTGTGAAGTTTTTCCAAAAATATGATCGAATTGGGGTGTTTGGAAAATGCTTCAACATGGTGCTAATCAAGCTTTAAGATTGAAAAGCTTTAATGCAGAACGTTCCTAATCCAATTTTAATCATCCTAAACATGATTCCATTACAAATAAACAATCATAATCCGAATTTAGTGATTAATTTCGGATTAGGTTTTGCAATATAAAATGGGTTTTTGAAAATCCTAGGTTTAGGAAATCATGTGAATACTACATTGTCTAATCCTAGTCTTAATTTCACAAGGGTTTAACTAATTTTGAGAATCCCCAATTCGGATTTATACTCAAGAACAAACCCTAGACTCAAATTAAAAGAAAATAAGAGTAAATTACTTACAATTGATGATGTTGTGGTTAGGATTTGTTAATTCCAATGCCTCAATCTTGATTTGCAAGAGTTTAGTTGAATTATGGTGTTATGGTTCGATTATGACAGCAGGTGGAAGAGGTTTTGTGTGTTTGGAAAGTTTATGCAGAAGAAAAGAGTGACTGGGCGCGTTTTTCAGATGTACAGCTCCACGGTTCCACTAAACATTAGTGGAGCCGTGGCTCTTTAGTGGAGCCGTATCTCTGATTGTCTAGTTTTTCTTCTGTTTTGACTTTTGGCTGATTAATCTTACTTATTTAGTAAGACTTTTTGACACGAGGAAAGAAAAAAGTTTATACCTAATAAACTTTTTGACGAAGGATGATTAAATGGGATGACCGGAAATGACCTTAGTGTTTCCGAGGAAATTGACTAAGACGTCATTGGATGAGGATTTACTTCTAGTATTTCCCGTGAAATAAATAGAAGTTATGAGTTGTGTTTAGGAGGATGACTATAATATTTCCCATGAAATATTTAATTAGTCGGAGTATGCGACACAAGGAATGACTAGATATTTCCCGTGAAATATTCATGAGTCATATGACACAAGGAATGACTTCAATATTTCCCGCGAAACTTTCGAGAGGTCATAGAAGGGATGAAAGGTTATGAGGCATGACGTGACGGATGACTTTAATATTTCCGAAGGAATATTCAAATAGTCATGAGCGGGATGAGAAGAATGACTTGAAAAGTCATATGACGAGACGCGAGAAATGACGTTAATATTTCCAGTGAAATATTACGAAGACATGGGATAAGACTTAGGGAATGACTTGAAATTTCTAATGAAATATTCAAGAGTCATGAGTCGAGAATAGGATGGAAGTGTGAGATGACTTTAATATTTCCATAGAAATATTGAAATAGTCATGAGCGGGATATGAGGAATGACTTAAAAATTCATATGATGAGATGTGAGAAATGACATTAATAATTCCAATGGAGTATTAAGAGGTCATTTGACGAGAATGTAAAGGTTAAGGTGAGAAGAAATACTTTTCAAAGAAAAGATTTCTCATTCGACGTTATCATGACGGAGGAGATGTCTTTCCGCGGGGAGATGACGTACTTCGACGAGCTTCGTTCATGAGCAAACTATAGGGTTCCCGGACAAGTCTAATGGCATCTTGACTGCTACTCTTCACAGGGAGTTGTCTCATCTATAGTGTTTGTTGTCATGCCTTTCCGGCGCTTGCGAACTCGGTTTCGGTCGTGGTGACAATAAGAGTAGTTTGTTTCTTGGGGAACCAAGATGTTTGTTAATTAACCTATGAAGGTACAAACATTACTCATTATGTTTCAACCCACAATAACTCTCACATTATCAGAGTTGGTATAGAAACATTTTCTACATCAATCTCCTCAAGATATCGTAATCTCAAGTGTATAGTATTTTTAATGTATGGTATGATACATTAAACACTTTGATGTAAGAAGTTTTGGGATACTTCTTACAAGTGGGCACAAAGCCAACACTATTCATGATAATGGACCTACTTGCCGTTAGGTAAACTGCTTTACCTATTATGCCCCTAACTTAGTTATATCCACGCACTCACTTTCTTCGTCTCTTGTGAGTTTCGCATTTGCGGATATGGGCGTTATTGTCAATAGAGACTATTACTTAAACTATATATCTCATACATATAGTATACATAAGTTTACAGGGATACTTTATTTAGGCAAGATTAAATATGTGCAAGGAAGGGAACTTGATTCACCCATCAATGCTTAATTCAAACTTGTCACGCATGATCTTCAAGCGATCATCGAACATTTCTGGACAAGATGAATTTGGCATGATGAGATGTGAATAGAGTTTCTGTGTTATAGTGCCTACCATGTTAGATTCTAACTACACTATTTCATGCCAAACATTACTACTAACAAAGGGTGTTTTAAGAAAGCGTACCTGTGCCTGAGGTGTTTGCTCTTAAAACTAGAAGACTAGGGTACCTTTGTTGAATGTTAAGCATGAAAGACACTACTTCACTATTGCGTCACCGGATATGCATGATAACGCATCATACTCCTTTTTGTTGTACTCCAAAGTTTATTTACACTCTTGTTTTCCTAGCAAAACAAATGTTCAAACATCTGGTCCCCAATATCTCATGGGTCCAAAGTTGTTAGAGTTAAACATCCTACGCATTTGTTGCGTTAGTTTAGGATGTGAGAATGGAGGACACATTTCCCATGGTAAGTAACTTTGTGGTGGACGATCATTCCAAGTTACGGGAAAGTTACTTGGATGATTTTGTCTTCTAAAGTTACCTCTCGGTAGAGGAGTTCTAGACCGAGGTTTGGGAGAGTTTACCTTTCTAGGTGGAGGAGTAGTTGACCTAGTGTCACGCTTTACAAATCCATGTTCGGGAGATGACAATGGTTTGTTAAAGCCTTTGGTTTCCTCTCTACTTGGAGTAGACACTCTAGTTCTATTTACAACTACTTGACTTGGTTTAGGACTTAAGTTACTTTTCAGAATTGACCCAGTTTTGTCCTCAGCACCACACGGTACCACGGTACCACTAAATTTAGTGGTGCCGTCTGTATCTTTAATGGTGCCGTCACCTTCAGACATGGACTTTTCAGGCATTACAAATTTTACTTGTTTAGTACTACTTGTAGAAGCCTGATTTGGGTCAAATCCTAAACCCGAACGGTCATGTTCACTATATCTAATATTTTCAAGTATATCATTAAGCTTTTTAGTTCCTTCATCAAACCTAATGATTCTTAAAGCATTTTCTTTAAGTTTTTCATTTTCTACTTGAAGACTAATACATGACCCGCATCCTAAATCTACTTCCTTGTTTTTCTCAAGTCTCTTGACTTGATCATTTAGTTCTAAGACTTGTAGTTCTAGTTCTTTTAATTTTAATTTTAGCTTTGTGTTTCTACCTAAAATCTTAGTGCTAACTACGCATAGTTTGTTGTATTCGTCATGTAATTCATTATCATCTACTGACGAATTATTATCACTATAATAAGAAGAGTCGGATTGTACCTCGTTAGAAGCTTGAGCCATTAAGCACGTTTCATCGTTAGGCTTCTTCTCTTCTTCTTCACCGCTATCACTCCAAGAACCTCCTACAAAGGCTCTTTGGTTGTTGGATTTAGGTGGCTTAGAACATTCTCCTATGTAGTGATTAGGATCTCCGCATCTAAAGCATCTCCTATCACTTGTCCCTTTTCTTTCATCATGATTTCTTTGAGATGACTTCTTCTCATCTCGAGATTGTCTAGGAAATCTACCTTTCCTCCTAAAGAACTTTCTAAAGTTCCTAACGGCTAGTGCGTACTCTTCATCTTCACTACCGGAACTCGAACATTCCTCACCACTAGACTCCTTCTTGGCTTTTAATGCTAGAGATCTAACTCTCTCACTTTTGCCTTTGACAATGTCGGAATCCTTCTTGATGATCATCTCGTGAACTTTCAAGTTTCCTATAAGTTCATCGAGTGACAATGCCGCCAAGTCCTTTGACTCTTCTATGGCGGTGACCTTTGCTCTCCATTTAGGATGTAGAGCTCTAAGAAACTTCCTAACATAGTTCTTACTAGAATAACCTTCATCAAGAGCTTTAAGACTAGTGATAATAGTATTAAATCTAGCAAAAGCATTATCTATTGACTCATCCTCCGAAATGGAGAATTGTTCATATTGTTGAACAAGAAGATCTATCTTGTTCTCTTTGACTTGGTTATTACCTTGGTGAGTGACTAGCAAAGTTTTCCAAATGTCTTTTGCCGTATTACACATAAAAATTCTTTCAAATTCCTTTTTAGGCAAAGCATTATAAATCATCATTTTAGCCTCATTATTTTTGGCTAATTTCCTTTTAAGTTCATCACTTTGTTTATCATAAGAAACTATTTCATCCTTTTTAGTTTCCGGATTCTTTTGAATAGGTTGAAAGTCACCCTCGGTAATAACATGCCAAAGATCAATGTCTTTTGATTTCACATACGTTTCGAATCTTGTTTTCCAATAAATAAAACAATCGGTTTTGAAAAGTGGTGGTCTTTGCATAGATTGCCCTTCTAGATATTTGTCGGAATCCATTGATCGGTTCAAGCTTTAAAATACAATATACTTTAAAAACTTGACTGACGTGGCTCCTGATACCAATTGTGGGAAACTAGAAGGGGGGTTGAATAGTTTACCGGTTTAAAAACTTCTTTTAAAAATCTTGTTTTAAAAGTATGCTATTGGAAACTTTGATTCGAACTCTATATGTAATCAAACAACACCAATATGAACTACAAAATAAGCTACGTAAAAATAACAAATAAAAGTAAAGAGTAGAGTTGGAAAGATCAAACCGAGACAGAGGATTTATAGTGGTTCGGCTACGAAGCTCTTCTTCGCCCTACTCCACTCCCCGAGTACCACACTCGAGAGTTTCAAACACTATATCAACAACCTCCCTTCAGGCGGAGAAAACCGTACACGTCGCTTATCCTATTTCCGACACTAAGCTAGATGTCGAGTGCAAATCTTAGCTAGCACCAATCTACCAAGGTCCACGTGACCAAACACACAAGCCCAATGGCTTCAAGAGATCACCAAGATCTCAACATGATCACAATGATCAACACTCACTTCACTCTACTCAACTAACACTAACCTAATGACCCTTGATCTTCTTGATCAATCACACAAGCCCAATGGCTTCAAGAGATGTTCACTATCTCTATAGATCACACTTGATCTTCACTCTCACTCACAAAAAGAAAATAAACTTGATGTATGCTAAGACACAACAAGGTTGTAACAAGTGTTACAAAAAACCTATCAACTATAACTCTAGTATCTTCTTGATTACTTGAGTTCTTCTCTTGCCAATGAAGAGGGATGACAACACCTTGTATCAACTTGGATACTTGTGTTCTTCTCTTGCTAGTGAAGAGGTATGAAGAGGATCACTTGAAGGATGATTGGATCACTCTTGAAACAAAGAAAAACTAATCTAATTGACCCTAAGAAGTGAAAGGTGTGAGAGGGTTTTACTAAGGGATTTTTCTGTGTGTGAAGGGTGCCTAAAACTGTGAAAGAGGTGGGTATTTATAGGCAAAGAAAATCTGAACGTTACAATTCAAAATGGTACGGACGGCTCCACTAAATGACCCACGGCTCCGTTAAATTTAACGGTACCGTGGAGCCGTGGTAGACTAGGACGCTCCAAATTTTGTCTTTTCTGGTGAAAACTTATTTGGGGAAGGTTGGAGCTGATTTTGGGGGGAAAAATAGCTGTTGTGATTTTCAAACTTATTTTTCCATTAAAACATTTCTTAATATTTCAAAAATAATTTGTCATGTGTATTTTTGAAAAAATGTTTTGTCCCATTTAAAATGTGAATTTTCAAAACATGAATTCACTTCTTTGATCACTAGTCCAAGTTGTAACTTTGTTCAAGAGTGATTTGCGTAGAAACGGGATCTTCCGATTAAAAACTTGTTAGCGTTAATTTTAACGTAACGTGAGTTCACATTTTGTCATCCTCAAAACGTGAAGTAATTGAAAGATATAAATAACGTTTTTAGAACATTATTTGCATCAACAGAGCTCCGTGACCGAACCACTATAAATCATCGTGTTCGGTTTGCGCTTTCTTTTACTTATCTCTTTACTTTTATATTTGCATTATGTGATTGCTTGTGTAGTGATTATTTGATAATACTTGTGTGACAACATGGTAGTCATAAACTACAACAAACATCTTTCATATTAGAACAAGCTTAAATGGACATTTGATACAACAAGTTTTAAGATTTTAAAACGGTAACGTATTCACCCCCCTCTACGTTTTCACAAAGTCTGTTTTGGGAGCCAAGGTTTGTTTCATAGGACTATGATGAAGTTTGCCGTGATAAGGTCCCCTTCTCCATACAACATCATTCTAGGACGCTCAGGTTTGAAGAAGCTGCGGGCCATCCCCTCGACCATCCACTCGATGATGAAGTTCCTTACTCCAAGAGGTATAGCGACCTTAATTACTCGATCGGTAATTGTTTCGGAATGCCGCAAACTAGAGGAGAAGCAGATGATAGAAAAAGAAGCAAAGAATGAGCCTCAGGACGCCGAAGTGACGGAGGAATTCACTGGGAAAACAGAAGAAGTAATGATACATCCGGCTTATCCGGACCAACTAGTAACTATTAGAGGAAATTTTTCCTCAGAATGCAGAAGGCAATTGATCACTCTACTCAAAAACAGTCAGGATGTATTCGCCTGGGAACCTGCGGATATGACGGGAATACCCCGTCGAATTACCGAACACACGCTGAACGTGAATATTCAAGACCGGCCGGTAGCGCAAAAGAAAAGAACCTTCTCGGCCGAAAAGAACCATGCCATAGCCAAAGAGGTGGAAGAATGGGTGAAAGCCGGAATAGTCCGGCCAGTGCAATACCCTATGTGGATTTCAAACTCGGTGTTGGTAAAGAAATCCGATGGTAGTTGGAGGATGTGCATCGAATTCAAAAACCACAACTCATCTTGTCGAAAGGATTATTACCCGTTACCTGAGATTGATTGGAAGATAGAGTCGGTCATGGGGTTCCGATACAAGTGCTTTTTAGATGCTTATAAGGGATACCATCAAGTACAAATGGCGAAGGAGGATGAGGAGAAAACATCATTTTATACCGAACATGGGACATACTGTTATACCAAAATGCCGTTCGGTCTAAAGAACGCCGGAGCCACGTATCAGCGATTGGTTGATTCGGCCTTCCAGTCGCAGATAGGGAGAAACCTTGAGGCATATGTGGACGACATGGTGATAAAAAGCAAAACTGAGAAAGAATTGCTAGCCGACATAGAAGAGACATTCGATAACCCCCGGAGGATCAAATTGAAGTTGAACCCGAAGAAATGTTCTTTCAGGGTGGAGGAAGGAAAATTTCTTGGGTACATGGTAACGTCCGAGGGGACTAGGGCGAATACGAAGAAAACTAGAGCCATTGTGGACATGCAGTCTCCAAAATCGCTCAAAGAAATGCAGAGTTTAAGTGGTAAGCTGGCAGTTCTGAACCGTTTCTTATCCAAGTCAGCAGAAAGAGCGCTTCCGTTCTTCGACACATTGAAAAATATCACAAAGGAGAACCAGGACGAATACCGATGGACGGAACAGGCCAAAATAGCTTTTCAAGAGATGAGAAAGATGATCCTTGAGCTTCCCTACCTGACAACCCCAAAACCGAAAGAAGACTTGTACGTATACCTAGCAGCATCGAGAGGGGCAATGAGTGGGGTACTTTTGGTAGAAAGGGAGGGGAGGCAGATCCCGGTACATTACGTTAGCCGAGCGTTGCAGGAGGCTGAACCGAATTACGCTCCGGTAGAGAAGTTAGCTCTGGCTCTGCTGCACCTATCGAGGAGAATTAGGAGATATTTTGAGGCCCATCCAATAAAAGTCATTACTGATCAACCCATCAAGTAAATACTGAACAAGGCGGAAGCATCCGGGAGACTGGCTAAATACACCGTGGAATTAGGAGCTTACAACATCACTTATGTGCCCCGGATCGCGGTCTAGGGACAAGTCCTCGCGAACTTTATAACTGAAATACCCTTGGTCACATCCGATCAGGTTGTGAAGGAGGGGGGCAAGGAGATATGTAATATCTCCAGTCAGGAGCAATGGGTGTTGTATACCGATGGAGCATCCAGCAAGTCAGGCGCCGGAGCAGGTTTGGTATTGATTAGCCCAGATCAAACGGAATACACCTACGCCATCCGGTTGAACTTTAAAAGCACCAACAATGAAGCAGAATACGAAGCCTTGTTGGCAGGATTGAGAGTCGCCCGGAAAATGAAGATCCAGGTGTTGGAAGTCAGAGTGGATTCCAATTTGGTAGCATGCCAGATCAATGGGGAATTCGTGGCGTCCAAAGATAGCATGATACGATACCTGGCCAAAGTCAAAGAGTATATTGCATGCTTTGATCAGTTTAAAATCCGGAACATCCCGAGAGCACAAAACCAGAAGGCAGATATACTCAGTAAGCTGGCGTCCATGGCCTTCGACCACCTGACGAAGGAAACCTTAGTGGAAGTTTTAGAGAAACCATCAACGGAAGAAGAAGTGGTCAACGCCATTGTGGAGGAAGAAGAAGAAAACTGGATGACCCCAATCATTCGGTGTAAACAAGAAGGCATTTGGCCAGAAGATCAAAACGAGGCTCGGGCTCTCCGAATGAAGATAAACCAGTATACTCTAGTGGATGATGTGCTTTTCAAGAAATCCTATTTGGGCCCGATGTTAAGATGTGTCGGACCACTCCAGGCTAATTACATCATCCGGGAAGTGCATGAAGGAGCATGTGGGATGCACTCGGGGCCGCGATCCGTCGTGGCAAAACTAATGTGGCAGGGGTATTACTGGCCGACCATGCACCGGGATGCCAGAGAGGTAATCCAGAAATGTGATCCTTGTCAGATACATGCACCCGTTCCGAGGATCCCAAAAACCGTGCTGACCTCAATTATGGCCCCATGGCCCTTCTATCAATGGGGCATGGACGTATTGGGCCCTCTGCCAGAAGCTCCGGGGAAAATCAAATTTGTTATCGTGGCCATTGACTATTTCACCAAGTGGATGGAAGCCAAGCCATTGGCTCGCACGACCGGAAAAGAAGTCAAAAAGTTTGTCTGGGAGAACATAGTATGCAGGTTCGGATTGCCGAGGGTAATTATCACAGACAACGGGAGCAATTTCATTCACGACCCTTTCAAAAGCTGGTGCGAGCGCTTGAATATAACCCAGATAAACACTGCTGTAGCCCATGCTCAAGCCAACGGATTAGTAGAAAGGGCGAACAAGAGTCTGATGAAGGGGTTCAAATCAAGGCTCGGCAGGGAAAGGGCCGGATGGGTGGACGAGTTGCCGAATGTCTTGTGGGCACACCGCACGTCTCTGAAGACAAGCAATGGAGAAACACCATTCAGCCTTACGTACGGGAGTGAAGCAGTCATACCGGCAGAAATAAGAATGCCAACCTTTCGGACCATGGTAACCGAAGAAAAGGAAAACGATGAGGGGATCTATTTGAACCTCGACCTCCTGCAAGAACGAAGGGAGATGGCTGCTATCCGGGAGGCGAAATACAAGAAGAAGGTAGAACAGTATTACAACTGAAGGGTTCGTGCCGAATCGTTCAAGGTAAGTGTAAAAATTCATAGCTCCTTTAAAATGAAATGTCGTTACAAATACCTAGTTATTTCATTCTAATTATAACTTCTCTACTTTGACTAACGTAAGAAATGAAAATACCTTCACGATTAAAGGTAGGTGATTTTGTGTACCGAAGGAACGAGGCAAGCAGGGTCGAAAATCAAGAAAAGCTAGGACCCAATTGGGAGGGACCATACCGGGTCGTAGAAGCATACCAGACCGGATCATACAAGTTGGAGACAATGGAGGAAAAAGAAGTGCCACGAACTTGGCATGCCGTTAACCTTAGAAAATGTTTTTTGTAAATGAATTAATAATATATCTAATGTAACATCCGAAAGGAATTGATTGACTGTTTCAATGATAAGTGCAGTTATCCCGCAGTTAAAGGAGAACGATTTTCTCTACATATCACGCTCTCATGCTATTCATTGTTTTCTGAACATAAGCCGAAAATGACCCCTCCGAGAGGTTCACGCCCTCCAGAGATCAGTGGTCAATGTTCAAAGATAGTTCATACCCAAAAAGGGGTTGCCATGTATTTACGGCAAAAAGGCCGATCGGCACCCAAAAAGGGGTGGCCGCATAATCATTTATTATTTTCCGAACATAAGTCGAAAGTGATCCCTCCGAGAGGTTCGTGCCCTCCGAAGATTAGTGGTCAATGTTCAAAGATGGCTGATACCCAAAAAGGGGTTGCCATGTAATTATGGCAAAAAGGCCGAACGACACCCAAAAAGGGGTGACCGCATAATCATTAATTATTTTCTGAACATAAGCCGAAAATGACCCCTCCGAGAGGTTCACGCCCTCCGGAGATCAGTGGTCAATGTTCAAAGATGGTTCATACCCAAAAAGGGGTTGCCATGTATTTACGGCAAAAAGGCCGACCGGCACCCAAAAAGGGGTGGCCGCATAATCATTTATTATTTTCCGAACATAAGTCGAAAGTGATCCCTCCGAGAGGTTCGTGCCCTCCGGAGATTAGTGATCAATGTTCTGGGAAAAAAGGTCGAACGACTTTCAGAAAGGGGTAAGTCGTCAAAGGACGCAGGTAATATAATGCAAATAAAAAAAAGAGAGGCATTTTGTAATTGACGAAATGACTGGCATAAGATAATTTCCAAAGATGTACAAAATAGCGTTCAAATCACGCAGTTCATACATAGTTACATTTATCCGAACTGTATTAACTATTCGCAAGCCTAATCTAACGGCCCAAAGGCCTTACACTTTTCAATGATTGTTAAAGTAACAGGGGATTAAAAAGCTTCACGCAACATCCGGAGTGGCTTGAATCCGTAGTCAAAACGGAGACACCCGGATATTGCTAACAAATAACTTGCTCAAGGAGCGGAGACGTTCTCTTCAATAGCTAAATCATCGACAAAAGGTCCTTCGGCCACAGGTTCGGACGGCGCAGGGTCAGGAAACAGGTCCATTATCTCCGGAAGGGGCTTATCCCAGGCGTTGCTTACCCTCTGGACATAAGGATACTCCGTAGTGAATAATCCATCGTACAGAGGTTGGAACTTGGTTCCAGCTTCCATGTCCAGGTCATCCACATCCGCAAGAACCTTGGCCAGATCTTCCACCGAACGGTCTAAGGTGACGCCCTCTAAAAACCTGGATTGGGAGGACAAACTAAAAGGACCGGCCAAATGTTGTTTATACTCGTGACTATTCAGAAGCCGACGGACCATCTCCGGAATAAAATCCTTTACCAATTTGAACCGCTCGATTTCCGTTTGGCCCAGTTTAACGGCCAGTTCTGTCCTTTCTTTTTGAAGTTCGGGATTCTCCCTTTCTTCCACAACCAGTTTATCCTTAACCTCATTCAGCTCGGCCTCCAAGGCCTTGATCTGCTCCTCAGAGACCCTCTTACCTTCCTCTCTCACCTTCTCCAGACTTGAGATGCGGCCCGTGAGGTCTGACTCTTTAATCAGACAGCTAGTATGTGCATGCCTTAGCTTTCGAAGCTCCTCCGCCTCTCGGACTGCATCTCCGCATCTTTCATGGGTACGGTACAAATGTTTGTACTCCTCTTGGAGGGACTCAAATCGGAACAAGATATCCGACTGAGCTGTTGCTCCCTGGCACAACAGCCTCCAGGCTCTCTAAACAGCCTCCGCATTACCCAAGCTTTCAAAGTAGAGATCCTCTCGGGGAGTAGGCAAGTTCAACATTAAGTCCTTGCAGACTTTCCATTTATCCAAGCGATCATCTTCCCTAACGGACCACTCCGAAACAAACACTGTTGCCGAATCACCATCAACTGTGGCCTTAATCTTGCCACGACCAGAAGCAGCTACAGAGGAACTCCCTGAAAAAAGAATAAAAAACATGACCGTTATCGGTAAAGTAAAAAGAGAGGGGAAGGGAAATGGAAATACACAAGGTAAACACATCCGAACGATTAAACAAACCCGAATGACTTACCAATATCAGCGGCCCTAGAAGCAAAGTCCGTTCCCTCCGGTTGTCTTCTGATATCTTCCGGACGCAACGACCGGATGGGGGAAGGATTCGGAATGACCTCGACCTCCGGTGAATCGTGTTCTAGATCCACCACGGTAGTATCCTCATTGGGTTTACTCCGTTTAGCTGGACGGGGTGCACCACTGCTCCCCTCGCCGCGCCGAACGCGCACTCGTGTCTTGCTAACCCCCGCTCCTCTCTGGGCCTTTAGAGCTTCCCGGGTGGCGGCTTGCCTATGTTTCTTACGCTTGGCCTCCAAAACCCGCTCGTCAGCCTCCTCGACCTTTGTCTCTTCGGCCGTCTTCTCAGGTATATCGACATTTGACGGAGCAGGGGCGGTCACATACAACTCGTGAGACTCATCCTCACGGTATTCATCTCCCTTGACCGCGAAAACACCCTCACGGACCTGAGGATTGATCAGGTACTCGGACGTCGATACGACTGCGAGAAAAGAGCGCAAAACAGTTAGGCACAAGCATGCAAATCAACAAAGGAAACAAAGATAAGGGCTACGAAGTTATACCTTTGCCTTCGGCATCCTTAAGCACGGCCCGGTGGCCGGGGTGCGCCCAGTGTGAAGTCAGCCCTACGACATAATGAAAGCCCGGGGGAATCGAAATGAGATCAATCACATTTGCGGCCAGCTTCTCGGCATCCGCAACACTAAACTCATCCCTCGGAAAGGGATCCGAGATGTCAGAATCATGGTGCCTCCAAGGCATGGCAAAGGGGATCGCTCGTCTGTCTATCAGAAAAAAGTTATGTTTCCAGCCCTTCAATCCGGTTAGAATCTCCCTGAAACAAACCCTTTTCTCCTTGCCACTCATTTTCTCATAAGAAAACCAGTGACCTTGCTTACTCAACTTATAGAAGGCCCGGAATAGAGAAGTGGTGGGAGCAACATCCAAGCTTCGGCTATACACCTCAAAAAGGGTGGCGCGATGCAAGCCCAACGGAACCAACTGAGAAATATGTACCTTGTAATATTTGATAATGTCTAGCAAAAAGGTAGAGAAGGGCACGCTAAGACCATCCTCGTAAAAATACTCCACATACAAACCGATGGAATCGTCCGGCAATTCATCCATCGTCATGTTTGACGGAGGTAACCTCGGATGCAGATCCTCGGGTATACCCAAGTCCGTCGTCACCATATACAAATCTCCTTCGTCCATCTGGGAGGTGTACTTTTGAATGTCGAACTTAGGAAGGAATCCCCCAACCTCCTGGGTATCCTCCTCATGAATTGAGAGGGGAGAAGTCGACATAGTTAATCCGAGGGGAACTGGTATGTAATTAGATAGCAAAGGTAATTCGAAGTATTGACAGTCCGGAACGCACCTCTTGAACCGAATGACAAAACAAAGTCAATCGAATTAACAGAAATCACTCGGATCAGTTAGAAAAACTCGCTCGAAAAAAGTGCTGTGGAAAGTTTGTCAGAGCAGAAAGTTACAGTGGTAAAAAAAACGGTAGAAATGATGCTATTTATAGGCGAGAAGGAAGAATATGAAACGACGTGCCTTGTCAGCTGATGATGTGGCACCTCCTCACCCATATGATGTGTACACGTACACGTGTTGGCATCTTAGAACCTCAGTAAAAATGACGGCTATCCTTAAAAAGGGGTAATAATGATTTTTGGCAGTTTGTACGTCAAACTCACTCATCGGATCCCGATGGGCCAAGCCCCTCGGAATTGGTAAAATGGGACTTCAAAATTTTCAGAGTATCACAATATCGGTGAAACCGATACTATGATACTGGGGGGGACATGTTGGCGTATGTGTCCGGACGGACTAACTTGTTCGGCCATCCGGACGGTATAAAATCATCCGGTAAAGACCGGAGGGCACCTAGCTCATCCGGCCAATACATTTATAAGCAATGGGATAAGTGGCGTCACCTTTTTGACAGATGGCAGCAGCAGACACCGCCGCCGCCGCCCCAGGATTTACAGGATTATGTCTGCGACATGTTCCCAGAAAATCCGGCGTCGCCATTTCAGGTACCAAGACTGGGTACTATAAATACCTAGCTCATTTACTACCCTCAACTAACTTTTTCCATCCACATTTACTCTCTATTACTGTTTAGAGCCTTTCGGATATCCGATACTTATTCTCACACCGGAGGTTGGTCCTGGGATAATACCCGGGGCGAGCTTAACGCGTGCTATTGTGTGCAGATATCCGAAGGACCCCTAAAGCCGAAGGGATCGAAACATCAGCCTTTCGTAAGAACTCTCACCTATTTCATCCGAAAGGCCTCATTCATTTGTCCGAAGTGATTGCAGAAAATTACTTCAACACACGCCCATGGTAAAAAACTTAGGTTTTTCACTGAATCAAACGTTGCATTTATTTTGAAACAGAGGAAGTTTTGTTTATTAATACGGACATCCTCACAGCTCTGGAAAGTAAGATTGTACGCAACTGCAAAGATAAAACAAATCAGTTTATCTATGTTTTTACAACGTTTTGAAGCTGTAGGTGTCTTGTTTTCTCTAAAACAAATTTGATCCTTAGCATTTTACTACCAATATAATTAAGCAAGTCTTAGTGTCATGGATGGTAGGGTTTGATGTCATCGGCATGTTTGAAGATTCACGTCAAGATGTAGAAGGAATGGATTCTTCAGCAGCACATGTTTTGAGCTTGCTCTCTGCCGAGCCTTCAAACAGTGAGTTCCTATATATCTCTTATGGCTTTTAGTAGAGGTGGAAAAAAAAAACCCCATTTACCTATGAATGGGTCAAACAGATCTCTTTTTTTCTAAACAGGAATGTATCAAATGTGTCAAAAGCCAACAGATCTGTTTACCTCCTAAATCGTTTTATTCAAAGATTAAGATTACCTATTGAATTGATTGTTTTTGTAAACTATAAATAAAGCATTAGTTTTTATAAATAAATGAACTAAGAAAGTGTTTGATCAACCCAACCCTGATTGGCAGGTTTGACGGTGCTTATGAAGTTAAGAACGACTCATTTGAACCTGCGACTTGTTTTGTCCCACTACTCAGCCAGCCTGTCTATCCATCACTAAACTCTAGTTTTTAGTGTGATACTTGCTGGACGAAAATTGTAGTATCTCATGTCATGTTATTTGAATTTGCAGTCAAACTTGGTGTGGTAGGTTTTAGTATGGGTGCGGAAACCGCAATACACTTTGCAAGTTGCTATGCCTGTTGAAAATTTGGAAACGGAACTGGTTACTCTACCCATCTGGATGCCGTTGTTGCCCTTAGTGGATGGCTTCCATGTGCAAAGTATGAGCACTCACCATAACCACTTCTCTTCCCTACTTTATCATGTTGAACGTTCATTAATATTGATTTTCTTTGCTAGTGATCTAAGTGACAAGGTTGAAGGTTATGAAGTTGAAAATCATACTGCATCGTTGCCCATTTTGCTCTGTCATGGCAGAGGTACCCACATTTGTCTTGAAATTTTCGTAGTCTGTGCCATGTAGAATTGGCAAAACGGGAGGGTTAGTGTAATGGGTCGAACCATGTTCGGGTCAAATGGGTAAGTTTGGGTACGGGTTGTGGTGAATATGCACTTTAGTAGCCTTTTGACCCGTCTGACCCATTCGACCCCTTTCCTTTTTTACACTTTTTTTTTTTTAATTTGGCCCATCAAAGATAAAGTATGACCCAAGCCAACCAATTCACAAGCAATATATTACAATCTACTTGATCGAAATTAATAGCATCAAAATTTTGTAGTAATGACAACGACAAGTGGACTAAAGAAACATCTTTATATAAACATTTCTGAAAATTTTGCTATACAATTTCATGGTAGGTGATGACGTGGTTCAATTTCACCATGGTGTCATAATATAATCCCAGAAGAGATGGATGAGGTCTCCTCTTGGCTAACTTCGAAACTAGTGCTCGAGGGTGGGTCCTGTTGATCCAGAAGAAAGAACCATCACATGTGAAAACGAAGAAACAGATGTATATATAAGGCTGCACCAACCAACCTATCTTCCGTTGGTGTAAATAACATGTTTGTTTAGAGTTAGATGGTACTTAGGACCAAACCGTGAGTCGTGACGTTGTATGTTATGTGTGACCTGTTGTTATATATCATGTTTTTTTCCTGATTTGTTTTTTTTAAGATCTCGATCAGCTGATGAAGTGGACCCAAGTTCATTTGCCATACGGCTAGTTGTTTGGTTCCATATCAATGGGAAACCAATACGTTTGTAAGTGCATCATCAAATTTGTCACCTTTGTGTGCATATATATATAAAACATGTTGGATATTGAAAGTTAACCAAAACTTTGGTTTAAATTTGTCAAGTTAGAAAATCTAGTATGTATTATGTAAATAGGTAGTTAGAGTCGGTTAAGTGTCAGTTGGAGTCAGTTATTGAAACACACCGTTTCATGAAACAACGGTGTAACCGACTCCAAATGACACTTAACCGACTCTAACTACCTATTTACATAATACATACTAGATTTTCTAACTTGACAAATTTAAACCAAAGTTTTGGTTAACTTTCAATACTCCCCCTTAAACTAAACTTTGGTTTAAGTTTGTCAAGTTAGAAAATCTAGTATGTATTATGTAAATAGGTAGTTAGAGTCGGTTAAGTGTCAATTGGAGTCGGTTATTGAAACACACCGTTTCATGAAACAACACACTGTTCCATGAAACAACACACCGTTCCAATAGTGTCTATTCATATTGTATATATATAGGATCGATGTTATTTGTAAGTTCCATGAACAATACTTGCAAGTATCAATAAAATAGCAAGTTTATATATAACCTGGCTCTGATACCAATTGTTGGAATAAATCTTTCTATGATGATGAACAAATGCTATTTTATTGATACTTGCAAGTATTTTTCATGGAACTTACAAATAACATCGATCCTATATATATACAATATGAACAGACACTATTGGAACGGTGTGTTGTTTCATGAAACGGTGTGTTTCAATAACCGACTCCAACTGACACTTAACCGACTCTAACTACCTATTTACATAATACATACTAGATTTTCCAACTTGACAAACTTAAACCAAAGTTTAGTTTAAGGGGGAGCATTGAAAGTTAACCAAAACTTTGGTTTAAATTTGTCAAGTTAGAAAATCTAGTATGTATTATGTAAATAGGTAGTTAGAGTCGGTTAAGTGTCAGTTGGAGTCGGTTATTGAAACACACCGTTTCATGAAACAACACACCGTTCCAATAGTGTCTGTTCATATTGTATATATATAGGATCAATGTTATTTGTAAGTTCCATAAACAATACTTGCAAGTATCAATAAAATAGCCTGTGATTTGTTCATCATCATAGAAAGATTTATTCCAACATTGGACCCATACAAAAAGACAAAAACCAGAGTTAACATGGGCCAGTACGTAGTTAAGTTCCACGTACGTTACATCACACTCACGCATGCATGCACTCACTATTCGTCGCATCTGCATGTCTTTTATTCAACACATCGCCAGAAGCTTTCTCCGTTTAATTATATATATTGCCTATAATATGTAAACCTTTTCATTCGTCTATTATTTCTGCTAAATTAACCTACTGATTTATCTCGTTTTGTAGCACAAGTTATTTGCGAAGAATATCAAACATAGTGAAAGAAAGAGAGAGAGAGAGAGAGTTCACTTGATGTCTATGTAGTCTGTTTTATGAGGTAAGCTTTTATATTACCTCCTTCAAAAATAGAGTTACTAATGTACAATTGGCATCTGCTGTAAGAAATAAGAGATAAAAATGTTTGTCAGTGGTGGTATAGTACTTGTTTAAATGTAAATGGAAAATTAACATTTCAGAATGAATACTTTTGATCATGCTTAACAAGAGTCAAATCATACGAGATTTGGCAATTGTAAACTGTGAGTCATTAGGAAAAAAAGGTAAAAAGAACGAGACTGTTTTCTTGTTGAAGGTTTAACATATAGTATTCGTTAGTTTGTGTACACCACGGAACTGTTTAAATATACTGGTTTTATTTATAGATGATGAAGCCGACGTGTGGGATTTGTTCATCGCAGGTTTTCTTTTCTGTGGCTGCTGTAACTGGCTGCATTTCGGTTATTGTCAACATGACTGTTATTGACCCTCCTCTGGAACATCGTTAGTCTTTCTGTATCATTGCTTTTCTTGTTCTATTATACTTTGAAGTCATATTCATTTTTAATCGCATCTATTTGGTTCCAAGAGTGCCAAGCCAAAAAAAGAGGCCATATAAGAGAGTATATTTCAGTTGGGATGATCTGAAATTTATACAAGATTCCTAAGCAAAAGTTTTACTTTTTGACTAAACAATACAAGATTTCCTAAAACCAAAGATTTTATCATTTTTCTTCTCACCCTAGCTTGTCTTCTTTTCTGTTCCACTTATGATGAGCAATGACAATATTGATCGGCGGTCTTTCCGTCAAAGGTGGTTTAACTGAAAGTAGGCCATTTATCTTCGGGCCAACGTATGTGGCGGAACCAAAAGGCAAACACCAGGCGACCATTGTCTGGTTGCATGGCCTTGGTGACGACGGGCTAAGGTAATATATGCGTATGCCTTCTGTTTTTGGTTGTAACCTTGTTAAATAGCCTGATACGAGTAATTAGTTTATGTTAGTTGGTACAATTACATTTGTCGAGTATTGCCATCCTCGTTGTTTATTGTGCTATGCTATAGGTTAGTTAGAGAATCAATATGCACCATATAGCACTTGGTACCAAATCACATGCATTTTGCCAGTATAATAAGTACCAATATGATATATGATGCACTATTGATTTACAATCATAGTGATTGAAATTTGAATCTGTTCACTGTTATACCTTGCGACCTCTTTTTTTGAGCAAGACGCTGAAGATTGCCTGTAAATGCTAAACTTTAAAAAAGTAAAGTAAAGTAACTCCCAATACCGTCTTCCACGGGTTATGGGTCCCAATACCGTCTTCCACGGTGTATGGGGGAGGTTGAGACGTAGACAACCTTAATTACCCCTACCTAAGGTAGAGAGGCTGATTCCGGTTCTACCAAAGGTAGAAAAGGACCTCCGGCAATTAAGTTAATGCTTTTTTCTGTAGCATTTGTTTCACCTCAGTGTCATAGATCCGAGTTTCCTTTACCTAGCTAAATCAACTTACGTTGATTATAACCTTGACTCCATGAGTTTCTACTGTTTATGTGTGGTACATGATAAAAGTTTTCATACCATGAGTTTTAGAAAAAAAACGGAGAGTTGTCATATTGCCCACTTACAATATTACCCTCTGTCATCATCTCTAGTACTTTCTGTAAATCATCACCGGATGGTGATCGAGTTCTTGCTCTATTTTAAAGCTACTTTTTCCATGCAGCTGGTGCCAGCTCTTGGAGAACCTTCCTCTTCCTAATGTAAGCACAATTAAGTTTGCTACTTGTAAATTACTAGGCCAATATTTGTGTGCCCGTAAAACTTGTAGTGACACGGGACCAGAATCTCGGAAACTACACAAAATTAAGCCAGGGCCCATAAAATGAATTCTAGATAGGTTTGTTTGCTTGGTGAGATTAATTTAATGTCACGTCTTCGTACAATAAAATTCTGCAGATCAAATGGATATGCCCTACTTCTCCTACTCAACCATTCACTTTATTTGGCGGACTTTCTACAACCACATGTATGTTATAGATATGCTTTGCAACATTAATGTCTTCTTCCAAAACAATTAGTACTTCGCCCATCTCAAATGAAATGCAACGTTTTCTTCCTTGACGCAATTTCAATCTAAAAAGTACCTCTTAGCTATTAGTAAGTTTCGACATAGTTGTATTGATAGAATTGATTTTAGGTCCACTGAGCGATAATATTGAAACTATAGTAAAGTGTATGTTAGGTCTACATCGCAGAGAGTATAAGCACGTGCGTAACATCAAACTCCTTTGGTAGAGTTAAAATAAAAAATACAGAAACACACCTGCGTTTGTATTGTATGCCCAGGGTAAAAAAAAATCTGGTTTTCGCTGAATCAAACGTTGTATTTATTTTGAAAAAGAGGGATCGAGAATTATTTAATAACAGTGACATCCTCACGGCCCTGGAAAGTAATATTGCATGCAACTGCAAAGGTAAAACAAATCAATTTAGCTTTGTTTTACAACGTTCTGAAGCCGTAGGTGTCCTGTTTGCGTTTACGTCAAAACTTGCTAGTTAGCATCGTATTGCCAAAACAATGCTCACATTATTGACATGGATGTAAATGATTTACAGTAAATCACCTGGTGTCATCTATGTTAGGGTTTGATGTCAGTGACATGTCTGAAGATGCAAGTCAAGATGTGGAAGGATTGGATGCCTCAGCAATACATGTTTTGAGCTTCCTCTCAAATGAGCCGCCAAACAGTAACTTCTTGTCCGGAACTCATATGACGTACCATTCATAATTGTGTCTGGTTGCTCATGTCATGTTCTTTGACTTTCGCAGTCAAACTTGGAGTAGGAGGCTTTAGCATGGGTGCCGCAACTGCGATATATTCTGCACATTGCTATGCCCGTGGGAAATTTGGAAATGGAACGGGTTTTTCTGCCCATCTGGATGCCGTTGTTGGCCTTTGTGGCTGGCTTCCGTGCGCAAGGTTAGAGTACTCACCATAACTGTTTCGCTTCCCTTGTTATTCTTTTGACAAGAAGAGGCAAGATGGGTGGGTTGGGTAACGGGTCAAAACGTTTCTGGTTGGGTTGGGTTGGCCTGCAAAGACTTTTATGCCCATTTCAATGAAAAGTTATATATGATAAATGTGTTAATAATGATGACAATCATAATCTTAATACTTGAATAAAATGATCTAGGAGGTTGTATCCATTATAAATGACGTTGGGTGGTTTTCAACCCAGTTGACCCGTTTAGCCTATTGGAGATAAAACACCACCCAACTCAACTCATTTATAGTCTAAATTGCCATCTCTACTTTTAATACATGGAATGTTTGCTAATCTTGGTTTTCTTTGCCAGGGAACTAAATGATGAGGTCGAAGGATACAGAATTGACGGCCGTGCTGCATCCTTGCCTATTTTGCTTTGTCATGGCAGAGGTTACGCACATTTGTCTCACCTTTATCTGTTTTTTTTTTTTTAACGTCACCTTTATCAATTCGGCTACATGAAAAATGACCAAGCAAAGAGTTTAGGAATTTATTTTGACTATTTGTTACATATAGTGGATTTAAATCAGTAGCATCAAAAGAAAATAGACTAGAAAGAAACCTCTAATTATTATCATCTTTTAATATATTCTTCTGCAAATAATGTTAGGTGATGACGTGGTTCACTTTCGATATGGTGTGAAGTCGGCAGAAAAACTAACTTCAGCTGGCTTTGAAAACTTGACTTTCAAGTCCTTCCACTCGTATGCAACTTCTTTATTTTATACATTTCCAATTTGACGACACTGAGCTTCCTCTATCTCAAATGAGAACTTATTATGTTTGCTTAAACATTAAAAAAAAAAAAAAAAAAAAAAAAAAAAAAAAAGAGAAAAGAAAAAGTCTTTTCTATGCAAATCATTGGAAGTGACTAATGCATAACTTTATTTTGTTGCAGGCTTGGTCATAATGTAATACCAGAAGAGATGGATGCGGTCTCATCATGGCTAACTTCAAAACTGGAGCTCGAGGGTGGGTTCCGTTGATTCAGAAGAAACAAAGATCACATGTGAAATCCAAGACACATATAGATATCGAGGGTGGCATCAACCAACCTATCTTCTGTTTGTGTAATAACTAGTTTTTTTAGTGTTACATGGCACCAATGACCAAACTATGACTTGTATCGTGTAACATTATGTGTCATGTTTTTTTCTTTTTGGTTTTCCGCAAATAAATTTTCTAGGTCTGAGAAAAGAGACCAATCGCGATTGTAGAATGGGAACGGTCGTGA